>JAOWAR010161166.1:0-10472 GCA_028571005.1 Clathrina lutea
TTATAGAGTGTGGAGGGAGACGTGGGGGGGGGGGGAGGGTTTGGCGGGAGGGGGCACAGGGAGAGAGAGAGAGAGAGAGAGAGAGAGAGAGAGAGAGAGAGAAAGAAGGACAGAGAGAGAGGGTGGGGGAGAGAAAGAAAGAGAGGGAGAGAGGGAAAGGGCTCGCCTGGTGCACGGTGGGGACTAGTCCCCATGTCTTTGTTCCTCAATCATAAGCTTGCTGCTTGGCTGGACAACATCCACTCAAGGCTATAGCTAAAGACCGGAAGGTGTACTGGCAAAGGTGTAACGGGGCTAAGTTTTATAGACGTATCTACCCTGAGGTCTGGGATGTAATGCACCATTTCATTGTAGCCTCTGGTTGGGTTCCATCATCTACCCAGTAGGTGTGCACTGTTCAAATCCCTAGTTCTGAAGTCTCCCACTGTATATTTGTTGATCGTCTATGCACGGCACATTGTCATCATTGTGTAACCCCTTTGTCTCGTGCTGATGTCATTCCTCCCCCTTCAGCCCAACGTGAGCATGTTGTTGTCAGTTTTGAAGACGATCATTCTTTTTGTAATTAGATTAAGTTTTTCTCGTCAAATGGCTTCCATATGCATTGATTTTTCTTTTGTTTATACTGGTGATAGGGGTGTCTTTATTTATGTAGTCTTCTTCTTCCTCTTCTTTTTCTTCTTTGGTTTATTTGTTCGCGTATTCATTTATTTAAGCCATTTGTTGGTTGCAAAAGGGCAAAAAATAAACTATGGAAAAAATTCACGCTCACACCGAAGTTGGCGCACCTAGCCATCTGATGATGCCCTAATGTTGTCCGCTCAGAATCAGGCAATTTCTCACTATTCAGTCGGTGAGTTGCATTTATTTGGATGATACAGTCTGCACTAGAATTTTGTAAACAAAGAAAAGATCAGACTGGAGTCACAACATCATCGTACAGCATCAAAGAAAAGATCAGACTGGAGTCACAACATCATCGTACAGCATCAAAGAAAAGATCAGATCTAGACTGGAGTCACAACATCATCGTACAGCGACAAAGAAAAGACAGTTGAACTAGGAGAAGAAAACAATGAAAAGGAACTGCTAGGAAATGCGGAAAATTTTATTCGATTGTGAATTTTATGGATTATGAATGATGCATGACATTTTTTGTTTGTTTTCAACTGTTCAACAGCGTCTTGCGATTTGCAGGTGTTAGGGGTGAGAACTCTTACCAACTTGAACGAGCACTTTTCAGCTTCAGTGCCAGCAGCAACGAGCTTGCGGAGGTGGTCTGAGCAGAACTCATACTCTTTGCTTTCCTGCTCCGCCTTTTCGCCACAATGGCAGATGTCCGGCTTGCCGTTGAGGCCTCAAAGAATTGCTGCATCGAATCATCTGACGCCAGCAAGAGAATGGCCAGCAACAGTCCAACGACTGCCGGTGTAGGATCTTCCTTTGTGGTGTCATGGTGGGCCATTGCAGACCGGATTGTCTTTTGGCGCCGTATGTTCGCTGTTGCCCGAAGTTGCAGTGTCCTCTCTGTGTTCGTTGGGTTTATTGTGGTTGGGTTGTTCCCGTCCTGGCGTGCATGTGACTGTGCACGTGTTGGCTGGGGAAGTGCATCAGATTCTGCGGCGATTTCTTGTGTCTAGAAAAAAAAAGACGAAAAGAGGTGATACCTGACCTTAGTCACCAGGTGATATGAAATTGCATTCACTGCATTACTTCTCTTTACTAGTCATGTAATTGTTATTGTGAACTTGTGCACATACCTATCTTTGCAAATATTGACGACGTGTATGTTGTGCCTTGTACTTGCGATGTTCTGCTGCACAATAGTCCTGTTCATTGGTCAAAAGAAAAATTGATTCAGGTAATTTTCTTGGTTGTAGAATAGACAGGAAGAGAGCCTTGCTTACTGACTATAATGTATATATTTATTTATTTTTGTGAAAATTATCCAGCTGACAAATGCAAAGGAGTGTGATTGACAATTTCTTCATTTTGTTTTGCTCTCTATAAAATCTTACTTGTAACTACTGGCTAGTGGCTGTCTTTCCTCACTTGCTGCAACTGTGTCTGCAGGCCATCCTCTCACCCCAGATCGAGAGAAGAAACATTTTTTGTTGTTGTTGTTGTTGCGATTTTAATGCTACCATTGCTCTGTGTACTAACCAATAATGATTTTAGCATCTCCTGCGTCCGGCTCTCTGTCTTCAATCTCTTAGATGTATGCGCTGCTCCTACCGGGCAGCTGCCGTTATGCCTCTGCTTCCCCGTGATCAGTACAGTCTGATAGATCCATAGATGTATCCGTACGCCGGTGTAAACGCTCATTTTGACACCCGCGTAGATGTACCGGCGTTAAAATACGCGAGCGTAGATTGGCACCGTGCAAATCTGCGCTAGCGTATTTTGACCCCCAGCTTCCGCGCGGATTGACACCCGCCAGCGGATTTTGCCACCCTGTCCTGACGGTGTGAAAGGGTATGAAGTAGCCGATAATAAGTAATAATAATTGTTTCTCTAACAATGTCGGCAAAACTCCGGCAAGGAAGATGAGCAAGATCGCCTACATCGCCCCAGCTGCTAAGGAAACCTAAAAAAATCACCAAGGAGCCGAACTACGCTACTAGTGGATCCGTTGAGTGCTAGTCTATTTTAGTGTCTTACTTCAGCTCACCGGCAAGACCTCGTTTCTGCTCGTTTTTCCATTTTCCCTGTGACACTGTTTTGTTTAACTTTTCTCATATCTTTTCTAGGAGTTTGACCAATATAATGAGAGAAGTTGCAGGAGTTTGTCAACAAAGTTTTTTCAAGGAGTTTGACCAATATAAAGAAAGAAGCTCTAGAAGTTTGTCAACAAAGTAACTCTCTGGAAAAAAGAATAACATGACATAGTATTAAGAGGAGTTACTCATAATGTTTGAAACAATATCTGGCCAATATTTGCGTGATGGAAGTTTATTGTAGTCATAAGCAGAAGGCACTGAACTGGAGTCATGAATCAAGACTGATGATAGTCGAAGGAGATTGGTCTGGGAAGCTGAATGTTACATCATCTTCTTTCTCTGCGGAGGACTTCTCATTGTGTATGCTGGTGACCTCCGGACAGAAACGGGTAGGAACTGGCCGCTCTTTCAAGTTCAGGCACCTCCAACAGGAAAACTTGTCCTCGAAGGAAAGTGGTTATGCCAAACTTGATAGGTGACACCATGTAACAGAGCACTTGTCACACAGAATCACCGTGTCGTAGTGTGTAGGCATACGGCAGAAGCAATGCAGTGGAATGTCAATAGTGATCTCCTTACAAGGTTGTGGCTTCACAGTGGCAGTGCATGTGCTCAGACGTTAAGGGAAAGGTTCCAGCTTCTGCTCTGAGAAACACTCTCCCCGACATCCGGAACAGAACCCCGTGGTCTACGATGAAATTGTCTGCCATTCGGCGAATAGTTCTACGCCGGGCTTTAGTGGCATCTTCCAGGTAAGTGGAATCTTGCCGGAAAAAATCCAAAATTTCTCCGTAAAATACATCGAGGCGTGACCTCCCTGCTGTGCTGGCGGTCAAGTGAGTGAACAGCAACTTGCCGTAATTACAAGCGACAGATCTAACGGACAGGGATCATGGACCAACTCAGTGCACTGACAGTCACATCAGATAAACAACAACTAGGCTGTCTGAAAGATAAGACTCGGATCAGAACTACATGTAGAGCTGGGAGTAACATGGTGCCAATCCACGCGGGCGGCAAAGAAAGGGGTGTCAAAATACGCTAGCGTATTTTGACGCCTGGTGCCAATCTACGCGGGATGTCAAAATGCGCGTTGACACCGGTCAGTCGGGCGAATTGTGCCATCGTTGTGGCCGGTTGCCATGGAAATGGCCGGAAAAATATTTGAATATTTAAAACTTTTGTTGGCTCATATCTCACCCGTTTTTATCGAATCGTTTCCAAACCTTCGCAAGTCTGTTTTTCAAGGCTTAAACTTTTCACCTGTATCCCCAAAACGCGAAATCTTCATCGTTTTAATTTTCGCCTGTCCTCTCTACCATTAGCTTTCAACCGCTTTATCCAGCCACGCTCTATCAATCGCCGCTGGAGGGTGTCTGCGGGTGCTGCCTGTAAAACTATCACGGACATGTGGCTCGTTCCCGAGAAGTGATCCGCCACGGGCGTGTCTTCTCCATGGCGGACTGAGAAGCGGTGGCCGGACAGCCGGTCACGGAGCATGCATGCGGCAGGTCTCGCCAACGTAGACGGCGTCGCAGGTGGTGCAGAAGATCGCGTAGATCACATTTTAGTAGATCTGCATATGAAATGGCCCCGCCATGCCAGCGCGCGTAATCTTGTTGCGGTGGTACCGGTGGCGAATCACCAACGGGCAGGTCTTGCACCTTGCCGCCTTGCATGGAAACGTCCCGTGTTCATGGTGTTCAGTGGTACTATATGCTTTCTGGCCTCGTCCGAACTAGTAAATCCCGGAGGTTCCTCGGACGGCGGTACGCGGTGAGTGGCTTATCAAAGATCTTTCGGAGGTCTGCGCTGGCTTGGAGAATCATGATCGGAGGGAACTGCTTGATTAAGGCATGTAGAAGTGGTAGGCGCTCGTTCCACGTGCACACCAAGGGAACTTTTCGTTCATTCCCGGCCTTTTCTGTTGTCTTGAGAACGTCGACCCGAGGTCTCGATTTGACTTTGGCAAGCTGTCGATCGATCAAGGCAGTAGGGTAACCCAGACGTGCCAGGAACGAGCTGAGCTCTGCGAAGCGCTTGTCCCGTACTTCAGGTTCGCTGATGATCGTGTGCAATCGCATCGCTAGTCCGTACGGAAGGTTCCGGTGGACGTGGGGTGGGTGACTACTGCTGTACTGGACGGTAGCAGGTACTGGTGGGTGTCCGTCGGTTTGGTGTACAAGTCTGTCGAGATGCGCTGGCCGTCTATCGTGTTCAACACGTCGAGAATGCGACAGATCTGCCGGCATATGCAAAAGTAAACCATGGTAAATGTGATGTCCGGATGGCAGCTGATTGCATGATCAATGAAGCGAACCAAAGATTCCTCGCCGTGCAGCCACAAGCCAAAGACGTCATCTATGATGAATCTTTTGTCGAAAACAGGGATCTTGTCTTCGGGCGCGCGGTGCGGAGGATCCTTTCCTCGAGGCGCCCCATGAAAGCATTGGCGTAGCTTGGCGCCATTCGCGTTCCCATCGCCGTTCCGTGGACTTGGAGGTAGTGCCGATCCCCGTACTTAAAGGCGTTCTGGCTTAATACCAGATCGGCGAGTTTGATAACGTCCGGGGTTGGTGAATCTCGGTCCGTCCGACGGTCAAGTAGCGTTTTGCATGCCTCCGGCCCATCCATATGAGGTATGTGGTTGTAGAGGCCCACAACGGCCATCGTGAAGAAGAAGATTACTCGGAGATCGGGTAATCAAGTTCTCGGCTTTCGGCTTTGAGAGCCTTGGAGCCGGAAAAGGGAGGATTTCTTTAGACCTTCGATGAACGGCGTGGTCAAAGTTTCGAAGAAGGTTTCAGGAGCGAATTCCCACGTGGAGATTTGAAGCTCTATTGACGGGTGATTAAAGTTTCGAAGAAGGCTTTAATCCGCGGCGTGGTCAAAGCTCAGCTTTCGAAGTGGAGCTCTGATCAACGTCTGGAGATGGAAACTGTCGATCGACGGAGAACCAGGATTTGTCGAGCGGGACAAAGGCTTTTTTTTTGACAACGGAATTGAGAATCTTGATAAAGGCTTTGAGTAACCGATTTCGAACGTGGTGTTTTGCCGAGTGTGGAGAACGAGAATTTGTCGAGAGTGAGTGCGGAGTGACTTTTTTTCGTGAGTGTCTTTTGCCGAGCGGGAGTGTGGAGAAACGGTGATCATTTTCGAGGTAGCAGAGAGGGAAGGATTACTTTTTTTCGAGGGAGAACGAGGCGGAGATCGGAAATGTCGCTTAGCCTTCGGTATTTTTCAAATTTGAATTATTTCCGTTAGGAACTACGCCACCAATGAAAATTAGTGAAAAAATTAGCGAAAAAGCCTGCGTCATCAGGCGGTAAGGATACACATGAATGACGGTTAGGATACGCATGATGTCATTTGACTGTTAGGATACACATGACGGTTAGGATACGCAGATGTCATGATGACATCACAAGAGTGTGATGTCACGATGACGTCACGGTGTCGTCGGAGCTCCATAGCAACGGACCCGTTGCTAGGTGTTCCCGGGCCCGCCTCACCACTACTAGCTACTTACAACTTTGAAGTCCATAAAGGCGATCGACAATTAGGCAAGGCCTTCAGCGAAGGGAAACGCATTGCAGCAGTTTTTTCTGGACTTTCAGAAAGCGTTTCACAAAATATGACTCGGTGGTCTTTTGTTTAAGATAGCCTTCTGTGGGGCTATGCCGTACTCACTGGAATGGCTCCAAAGCTATCTGACACACCGACCGTTATCGATTCGCGTGGTCCGGAAGCGGATTTTCATCTTTATTATCTAGTACGCGGAGGTGTCCCAAAGGGATCTCATCTCGGCCATGTACTCTTGGCAGTTTTCATTGACGACTTGCCGCGGTAGTCCCATCCACAACGGACCTCTATATATGCTGGTGACGTGCTTGTTTATTCTAACTTCTCAAAGAACCCCAGACCTCTGCTCAGGAACTGACAGTGTTCTAAGCTAGTTTGAGGCCAGCATCTGATTGGGCCTTGGGTTGGAAAGGCCGGTTTTGCTCCATCGAAAACAGAACTACTTGCCATTGTCAGGACGATCGACCTCTCATCTGAGAATAATTTTCTGGAAAACCGGGAAAATTGCTATCGTTCAAGACCACAAGAACTTGTATATGACCATCTCGACTGACCTTCGTTGGAACAGATACATACATGAAATACTGGCTAAGCAGAGTGCTGGTCTTCTACGTCATGTTTGTAAAGGAACGAACCGCGACCTGATCACAAAGCTCTACATTTATTTTGTTAGACCTACCCCGGGGTGTGCAAGCTTAGTATGGCACGCTGCCCTTTCCTCAAAAGATGCTGTCACGTTGGAACGTGGCCAAGCCAGCGTCGCTGGGTGCATTCTTCGCGCTGAGCGGAAGGCGAGCAAAACAGAACTGTTCCAGTCCCAACAATGGCCTGCACTACGATGGCGATGTAATAGTGACAAGATTGGTTGCGTTCCCAGCAGGTGGAGAGACAATATTAGTTGTTTGTGTCAACAGGTGTGCTAATCCCAGTGCAGGTGTTTGTGTCCAGGTGTTCAGTGTGACTCTGTCAAATTGATTCGTGCTCACGTTGCTCGATCTCGACCTTATGAAGAGCTCTTTTGCGTTTGTCAAAGCCAGTTCAGAAGTGACCTAATTCAATACTACTACTGTTGTATTGACTCTGTGTACAACGGCTCGGTGGGTTCCAACAGGCAAAGGTCTGTTACTTGTCTTCTCCTTCTGCATTCAATCATAACAGATAAATCTCATGTTATGTCTCACTCCTTATGCCTTTCTCCTCTGCTGTTATTCCACGCACAACCCGCAATATTCTTTTCAATTCATTCTACCAAAATGGGCACAATGTTCTAAATACTGCAACACCTTCTTTCACTCGGCTGTCCTATTGAACACTCTTCCTCACACTGTCCAGAACACACAAAACAGATTAGCATAGAGTGAGAAAAACTCTGGGCATCTTCCAAATACGGTCTGTCACACACTTTCCAACTCGCATAGACATCACATGCGGGTTAAAACAAGCTTTTTCTATGATCCTGTTTTTTATTTGATGGTGTCCTCTGCCTTAATGATCCTATGTACATACATGTATGTTTTTGGCTCTCTATCAGTGAAGATCCCTCGATCAGGGCTTCAGTCCTGTTAGGGCAATCTTTAAACAAATCAAATAAACAAAATAAACACCCTCCCCCACCCACACCCATCCACACATGGACACACACACACACGCACGCACATACACACCTATGTACACACCGACACCTTCCCACACACACCCACACCCACACCCAAAACACAGGCACCCACACACCTACACCCACATACATACCCACACACACACATATACCCACGCACACAGGCTAACACATGCGCGCATGCTCACACATGCCCCCATGCATACAAATTAGTATCCACAGGTACTCCAACATCCCTTGCACAAGGTATGTCTTCCTTCTAGAAAATGTTGTCATTATAGTGGCAATCACAATGGAATAAGTAACAGAGGAATGTTTCCACTTTCGGATTCACTCGTTGTAGGGCTTTTTTTTTTTTCAGCTGAAAAAGTTTTCTACATTTTTGATCGTGCTCACAGACTAGAAATGAATTAAATGAGCACATCCCTGATAGCACCTGCCTCATGATGAATAGGTTGCTCATTAGCCGTATCAGGCTCCTTGATATCGATGCTCTCTATGACTGTGACTTCTTTCCAGACATCTCTCGCGAGGGCTTGCTTGTAGTTGATACCAACGTCTAGATATGATGTCACACTGGGCCTTCTCGAGACCAAAGAAGACATACTCCCCCTCCGGCATTGCAGTTGTTCAACTGAACCTTCCGTAATCGAAGGCTGGGAACTTTGCATCCGCGTTCCTGACAGGGATCTAGACCTTGTGGAACTTTGCACCTGCCCCGAGATGGAGCTTTTGGTGGTCCGTAGGCTGCTTCGGCTGTCCAATGATTTGCTTAGAGCTAGACGATTGATCTTCTGTTGATCGTCTTTTAGAAAGTACAGTCGAGGAAGGAAGATCCATGCCCAAAAGGCGAGAACGTGGCCAATTATGAGGAGAGATAGAATTGTTGGACGATGGTTCGTGGAGAGATGGTAGACAGGAAGGAATAGAGTCCAGAGGGCGCTGAGCGTGAACGATGCGTGGAGAAGGTTCGGCGACTCATTGGCCATGGTCGGCATCTTCCGGATGGAGAAAGCACAGCCGCTGGTGGCCAAGATGATTGAAATAGTGTACAGATCAGGTATGAGCTGGTTTAAGGTGGCTGAGCACAGGTAGTAGCGGTAGTTAGCTGTATAGTGTTCTTCTACTTTGGAATGAAACTGCAGAGCTAAGGACAGTTCAATGGCCTGTCCAATGAGTGTGAGCACGAAAGTAAAAAGAACTTGAGCCGCCGTGCTGAACGACCAGCTAATTGGTGCAGAACTGGTTCGTTTTGCAAATTGCCAAATCCGGGTGAATCGACTTGTTTTCACAAAGAGAGCTGTGACGGAGAGGAGAGGCCATGGGAAGACTAGTAGCCGCATCCATCGGCATAGGCCTTCGTTCGGATGGAGGTGGAGAATAGAGATGGAGAGGATGCTCAGAAGCATAGAGAGGAGCATGATGAAGGAGAGGTGGCGATCAGCCGATCGAATCACCACTGACCGTCTCTTCCACACCATTGCAGCCATTGTCATCATCACGACGAGCAACAACGGGATGGCAAATGCTGTAGAGAGAGCTAGGCTGGCGTACCATGTTGGTGAACTACCACGAGAGAGAGCTATACACATTGAGTGAGTATCGTCAGGCTGCGTTCCCTCCATGCATGGTGAACAGCCCTCATCATCAGTGAAGTTCCGTCCAATGCACTCTACACAGCGCCAACAGCAGATATTTTCATCACGCACACGAGCAAAACCTACAGCACAAGGAAGCCGACAGTCTGAAAATGCAAAACCGGTGCGCTTGTCTATGGTGAGATTTCCCCAGTCGAGCAGCTCCTTGTATTCAGCCCCAAGCTTCAATGTACTGAGGTTGACTTCTGGCTGAAACCTCCACCCACCAATCCTTGCCATGTGAGGCCTATCACCTTTCACCAACACCATGATTGCAAAATCAGACTCCTCCTTAGCAAAAACTGAACACTGTCGTGAGCCCCTGCTGGAGTCGCACGGTGTTGTCAGGTTCAGCAAAGCCTTACGCACAAAGTCACCTTGAACGAACCTTCGGTATACTTGAGAGACAGGGAGCTGCAAGTGAACGCCTTCCTCCCATAGGTTGCTGAGCGCCTGCATGAATGTGTCAGTTGCGAAGATTGCATGGGATGCTTGCGTGAAGTAAAGCCTGTTTCCATTGAAAAATGGTACTGTTAGGTTTTGATTGCATACCTGTGTTGGGTTCACACACGACTGGACTCCATCCTCGACCCAGATTCGGCAGACATCATCAAAGCGCCCTTGACACAGTCCAGCACACTGCAGTGCCGTTCCCCAGTTCAAACAGAGGAATGGATTGTCTGCCTCTCGCATGACATTAGCGATAGAAACCTTTTTCAAATAGCTAGCAAACTCAGCCATCAGCTCTTGAACCCGGGCCTGGTAGGGCTTTGGGAGATCTGACCACAGCCGGATAACGGTGTGTAACGTTGTATCGATGAAGTGTTGATTTTCGTAGATTGCATAATCACTGGCCCAGTAAGTACCTAGCCAGACACGAGGGATCCGCTCCTTCCTCTTGGCGATGAAACTAAACAG
>JAOWAR010161177.1:0-10469 GCA_028571005.1 Clathrina lutea
GTTGTTGTTGTTGCTGCTGCTGCTGCTGCTGCTGCTGCTGCTGCTGCTGCTGCTGCTGCTGCTGCTGCTGCTGCTGCACTTGTTAAGAATAATATTGCAAAGAGCGCAGATGCATGCTCAAGCAAACAGACTGAAGAAGGGCAACTTGGCCTGAAACGTTTCGATTTATTACTGTGTCAATGATGAAGTTGGAAAAGGAGGGAGCATTTGACACAAGTAGTGTTCCAAAACAACAACAACAACAACAACAATAAAACATGTCTTTGCCGGTAGAAGAACTACATCCAGCACCAGAAATGATATCCGAGTTGTTCGTGAAATTTGTGGTCAGTACAACTCTGTAGATTACAAGGCTTATAAGAGATAGAATAATTATTTTGCAAAAACAAAGGTGTTTGATGAAGGGACACTCTCATGGTCATCCTTGGGCTTCGGGATCATGTGCACATGCGCACCAATCCATGTAAATAGTGCTTCTTGCTATACATTAGATTGTTTTCCGGTTGACATTCTGAAGGAAAATACACCACTCCTTTGTTGGATGATGACGACCAAAACTTCCTGATGTGGTAGCATGACAAAAACAGAAACAAAAAAAATAACGCTTCAAGAAGTCAAAGTTGTGAAAGACTGCCGGAGGTGGTTGTTCATTGATTTAACCTTCTCCATAATACAACTGACAGTTCTTCTTTTTTCTTTTTCTGGAAGAGCGTGAGGGCTGTGTGGCAGTGATGCAGACAAAGAGAGAGAGAACACTGACAAGGTGATTTTTTTTGTATAAACATGATGAGAGGGACAACTTCGCTGAATGATTTGCACAGTGTTCACACAGGAGATCTCAGCATCCTGAGATTGAAGAATCTTCTTGAATCCATACACATCTCAAACTTCACTCGCAGGACTGAATGCCACCATACATATATCAGTCTTCACTCGCAGGACTGAACACCACCATACATATATCAGACTTCACTCACAGGACTGGACACCACCATACACATCTCAGTCTTCACTTGCAGGACTGGACACCACCATGCGCATATCTGACTTAACTCGCAGGACTGGACACCACCTACCGGTGCATATCTCAGTCTTCACTTCCAAGACCCGACACCACCAAACATAAATCAGACTTCACTCGCAGGACTCGACACCACCATTCATATATCAGACTTCACTCTCAGGACTAGACACCACCATACACATCTCAGTCTTCACTTGCAGGACTGGACACCACCATAAACATCCCAGTCTTCACTCACAGGACTGGACAACATCATACACATCTCAGTCTTCACTCACAGGACTGGACACCACCATACACATCTCAGCCTTCACTCACAGGACTGGACACCACCATACACATCTCAGTCTTCATTCGCAGGATTGGACCCCATCATACCCATCTCAGCCTTCACTCACAGGACTAGACACCACCATACACATCTCGGTCTTCACTCACAGTACTGGACACCACCATACACATCTCGGTCTTCACTTGCAGGACTGGACACCACCATATACATTTCAGTCTTCACTTGCAGGACTGGTCACCACCATACACATCCCAGTCTTCACTCACAGGACTTGACACCATCATACACATTTCGGTCTTCACTCACAGGACTGGACACCACCATACACATCTCAGCCTTCACTTGCAGGACTGGACACCACCATAAACATCTCAGTCTTCACTTGCAGGACTGGTCACCATCATACACATCTCAGCCTTCACTCACAGGACTGGACACCACCATACATATCTCAGTCTTCACTCGCAGGACTGGTCACCACCATACACATCTCAGCCTTCACTTGCAGGACTGGACACCACCATACACATGTCAGCCTTCACTCACAGGACTGGACACCACCAGACACATCCCAGTCTTCACTCACAGGACTGGACACCACCATACACATGTCAGCCTTCACTCACAGGACTGGACACCACCATACACATCCCAGTCTTCACTCACAGGACTGGACACTACCATACACATGTCAGCCTTCACTCACAGGACTGGACACCACCATACACATCCCAGTCTTCACTCACAAGGCTGGACACCACCATTCACATCTCAGTCTTCACTCGCAGGACTGGACACCACCATGCGCGTCTCAGACTTAACTCGCAGGACTGGACACCACCTACATATCTCAGTCTTCACTTGCAGGACTGGACACCACCACACATATCAGACTTCACTCGCAGGACTCGACAACCGCATATATATATATCAGACTTCCCTCTGAGGACTGGACACCACCATACACATCTCAGTCTTCACTCACAGGACTGGACACCACCATACACATGTCAGCCTTCACTTACAGGACTGGACACCACCATACACATATCCGTCTTCACTCACAAGACTGGACACCACCATACACATCTAAGCCTTCACTTGCAGGACTGGTCACTACCATACACATCTCGGTCTTCACTTGCAGGACTGGAAACCACCATACACATCTCAGTCTTGGACACCACCATGCGCATCTCAGACTTCACTCACAGGACTGGACACCACCACATCCACCAATTCTTCAAAGACACACAGGCCTATGGGTCGACACTCGAAGAAGTTCATTGCAGTCCCTTTCCAAAGACATTTTCACCCTGATTGCATGTACTGATGGATTGCATGTACTGATGGATTGCATGTACTGATGGATTGATTGTACTTTGTTGCACAGCTGCTCGGACACCTGTTGCTGGTTGCACGCAAAGTTGCTGTGCAAGAAGGCTTGGAGAATGGCTTCCGCGTGGTTATCAATGACGGCAAGGATGGCGCTCAGTCTGTCTACTATCTGCATTTGCATGTGTTGGGCAAGCGCCAGATGGCGTGGCCTCCTGGCTAACGCCACTTACTCTGCAGCTTACTGTGTTGTTCGTCTTTTTTAGTGAGCCTGATTATCTTTTTGGCTTAAGCTGCTTAATGTTCATTCGGCAAGTTCTCCCCCTCCCCCTTTTTTTTTCAAGACGTGCAGGACTGTCATCTTTTACTATTCTGCACAAGACTTTTTGGCTTATCATGGCCAATGAAAAAGTTGGAGAGAGAGAAAGAGAGAGCGAGAGAGAGAGAGAAACCAGAATGTTCCAAACACGGCCTTTTAGTGAGAGGTGTTGCTTATAGTTTCTTGATTGCTGCCTGGAGAGCCTTCCTGAGGAATGTTTTGTTGCAAGATGCAATAGCCGTGAAGTCAGCCACCAGATGTGTGAGCTGTCACAGAAGGAAGCATACGAGACCATAAGCAAGGCTTTTTGGCCAAGTTTATAACCTGGAAAAAACAACATTAACAACAACAACATTTTTGCGAGGTGAAGTAATCAGTGGCACAAAGTGCTCACCTGAACAGAATGTTGCTGTAAGGCTGTTAGTAACATTCTGGAGAACTTGACGTTGGTACTCTGATCGACCATGTGATTTTTGACATGAGCAATAAACTTGGTGGCGGTCAGTTTGTCAATGATGACCTGCACAACAAAGTGAAACCATAGCAATAGGTGTAGAATCTCCATAGCAACAGGTGTAGAATCTCAGTCTACAAGAACCATGATTGATGAGCGCTGCCCTTTCTCATAAACACTGCATGTGACGATAATCTCTCCTACCCAAATCCCGAAACACGACAAAACACCTTACTTGCGCCTCAACTCTCTTGATTCTCTGGTTAAACTGACTGACTGTTCTGAAACCTTAACACTGGCTATTTATCACACTGGCTGGTTCCAAACATTAGTAAGCAAATAACTTAGCAGCTGAAAACGCCAAGTCACTATATTTCAGAGCAGGTGGAATGTGTACACTGACGCTAATCTATGGAGAGTTTGAATGTCTGAGATGGTCCGAGGTTCTTCGCATCCCCTTTCTTTCAAAAGCGACACGCAGTGGTCGCAAACAAAATGCAGCGATGATCATGGTGCTGGTGAAGCAACTAGACGACTGAAGGCGTTTGCATTGGCATTGGCAGAACCTTGGCGATAGGCAGTGATGAAGTGGTACAGTTGAAGGGCTACGCTCCATCGGCTGAGACGGGGGTTGAGGTGCTGGCGCCGTTATGCCAAGCAAGCGGTTTGTGGTCGGAAACGATTGTGAAGGGACGGCTTGCCAGGTAGTAATGGAGTTGTTGGACGGCCCAGACGATGGCCAAACACTCTTTCTCAATGGTGCTGTAGTTGCGTTTGCGAGGCAGGAGTTGTCGGCTCAGGTAAGTGACAGGATATTCATGGCCATTGTCATCTGGCTGACAGAGCACTGCGCTGAGGCCGGTGTTTGAGGCATCAGTTTGGAGGTAGAACGGGCGGCTGAAATCAGGTGCGGTAACGACAAGGGCTGACAAGAGAGCCGACTTCAGCTGTGTAAATGATGATAACATCACAGGTGACCATTGTATGGTGTTGGGCATGTGCTTGCGGTTAGCGGCTGTGAGAGAACTTGAAATGGTGGCATAATTGGGCACGAATCGGCGGTAGTAGCCAGTCAGGCCAAGGAAGGACCGAAGATCAGCTTTGGTCGTTGGTGCGGCAGTGTAGCTATGGCATGTACTTTGGATGGACTCGGCTGAATGAAGCCACCACCGACGACATGACCAAGGTGAGGTGACTCAGTAGCACCGAAACGACACTTGCTTGGTCGAGCAGTCAATCCAGCTGGCGCAACCGGGTGAGAACTTCGCGGAGATGAGCTAGATGAGCAGATCATGTTTGGCTATGGACCTCGATGTCATCCATGTAAGCGGATGAGTAATCGGTCGTACCACGAAGGACGTTGTCCACCATACGTTGAAATGTAGCTCCAGCGTCTTGTCAACCAAAAGGCATAGTAATGAACTCGAATAAACCAAACGGGCTGGAAAAGGCCGTTTTTGCACGATCATCTTCTGCGACAGGGACTTGCCAGTAGCCTTTGGTTAGATCGAGCGTGCTGACATGGGCTGCTGACATGGGCTGCTGAACCGAGGCGGTCAAGGATGTCATCTACTCGGGGCATAGGGTATGCGTCGAAGAAGGAGACGGCATTCAAGCGTCGGTAATCCACGCAGATGCGAAGAGATCCATCAGGTTTGGGGACAAGAACAAGTGGTGATGACCATGCACTTTGTGATGGTTGGATGATGTTGTCTTGCAGCATGCGTTCAATTTCCGCCTGGGCAGCATCCACATGGGCTTGCGGAATGCGCAATGCGCGATGGGCGACAGTGGATAGGCCGTGAATCACCGGTTGGTAGATAGTGGGTTGACGATGCTGTGCGACCTGGACGGCTTGTGAGAACGTCTGAAAATTCTTCAAGCAGGTCTTCAAGGTCTTGGCGTTGGGCTGGCGTCAGGCTGGGTTCGATGAACGCATCCTGCCAGGTGTCCCATGGCTCGGACGAATGTGGTGGGGTGGTGCCATCACTGTCAGTGAATGGTTGGTCCTGATCGGTGGGCTCATCGACAAGGACGTCGGCAAGTAGAGTCGGAGCACCGGCACTGGGTGGCATCCATTTCTTCAGCATGTTGATGTGGTAGACGTTCGTGCGCTTCTGTTGATCTGGTTGGTGAATCTCGTAGCTGACTTTGTTGACGGTACGGGTGACGGTGTATGGGCCTTGCCATGATGCGTGAAGCTTGTCAGAGCCAGATGGAAGGAGAACGAGTACTTGGTTGCCAACTTGCAATGAGTGAGGCTTTGCATGTTTGTCATACCACTGCTTCTGTTGCCGTTGGGCTGCAGCGATGTTTTCTCCTGCAAGTTTCGTCATCGCTTCCAAACGTTCACGAGTGGTCAGGAGGTGATGCAGAACAGTGTGGCTGACGCAGGTAGGCTCTGTCCACGATTCTTTGAGGACGTCCAGGGGGCCACGTGGACCACGCCTGTACAAGAGATCGAACGGTGAGAAGCCTGTGGAAGCTTGTGGGACCTCACGGTATGCAAACAGCAGGTAGGGTAGCAGCTTGTCCCAGTCAGAGCCATTGGTTGACGCAAAGGTGCACAGCATAGCCATCAAAGTATCGTTGAAGCGTTCAACGAGGCCGTCGGTGGCGGGGTAATATGGTGTGGTGCGGATGTGCGTAACACCAAGCAGACGATACAGCTCTTTGAGGAGCGTCGACATGAAGTTGGGCCCTTGGTCGGTCAGGATTTCTGATGGAATACCAGGGTGATAGAAGATGTGGCCCAGCTGTTCGGCAATGACAGAAGCTTCTGTTGGCTTCAGAGGAATGGCATCCGGATATCGTGTGCAGTAATCGCAAGTGACAAGGATGTACTTGTGGCCACGGTGGCTTCTGGGTAGAGGGCCTAGGATGTCCACAGCAATGCATTCAAATGGTGTCCCGATGACTGGCAGTGAGTAAAGTCTAAAGGAACCCTGGGTGGTGTCGTTTTCTTTGTCCGTTGGCAATCACTGCACGGCTGACAGTATTGCTTGATGTTGCGGTGCATTGTTGGCCAGTAGAAGCGGTGCTGGATTCTTTGCATTGTTTTCCTGACACCCAAGTGACCAGCGGTTGGGAAGGTGTGTGCGAGATGCAGTACGTGAGCACGACATAGTTGTGGGAGCATTAGCTGAAGGACGCAGTCGGTCAGAGAGCTGTACCATGTCCGGTAGAGCAGGCCATCATTTACAGTGAACGCAGAGTCAGGCTAGTTGACTGTTTCCCACGTGGACGCCAGGGTCGGGTCTTTGTGTTGGTTGGCTGCGACGTCGGCCGGTGTCATGTCCACAGCAGCTACAGGGGCGGTGGTAGATATTTGCCGACTGGTGTGTCTGGTTGTGCTGGGCGCACTGGCGCAGCGCTGTGGTGGCATGATGAGGTCGTCGTCAAAATGGCGGAATTCGTTGAGGAGGTCATCGTCGTTGTTATTTAGTGGCGGTGGATGACGAGCTACTGTTGCGTCCGGTTGAGAGGACTCAGGAGGACGAACAGTTGGCGCCGACGTACTACGCTTTTGGCGCGGTTTCGGAACTGGCAGAGGAGGAGTTCCATCATGAGTGCTGTCTCGGGTCAGCTGGATTGCTTCCTCACGTTCTTGCTGGCGAAATTGGTTGCGGGTGACCATGACGTTGACTTCACCATTGATTTTGCTCGGCAAATCGCGATAACGCTTGGTGATTAGGTCAAACAAGGTTGGAACGTCGTGTCCGAGGAGCGCTGGGCGAGGCAGTGTATTGCTGACACCTGCTTTGAGTTGGTGATGCTGGCCATCGACGGTGAGGTCGATGATGGCAGTGGGGTGTGTTGTCACGTCGCCGTGCGCGCACCGGATGTCCACAGTCTCGCAGTAGTCGAGGGGTACCGATGGTGGGAGGAGATCGCGGTGTACGATGGTGCGAGAGCATCCGGTGTCGAGTAGGAGAGGGACGCTTTGTCCATTTACCGTTCCGTTGCAGACGACTGGCAAAAGGCGATTTCCACACAAGAAGTTGGAAGACGGAGGACTTGCGCAAGCGGAACGCAAGTGTCCAACGCCGCTGCACTAGTGATGGCAACGAACATGCGCCTGGTGAGAGGTCTTTGATCGCTGTCGTGGAGCTGGTGTTGGACGCGCCTGCTGAGACGTAGGTGTTGACATTGACGAAGCGCTTTGCGATAAACGCGCCGTGTTTGAAATGCCAAGGGTTGGTCTGATAGTCGAAGGCGCAGACATCGGCGCTGACGAACGAGAGCGGTCTGTTGTTGACATTTGCTGTGTGCAGTGACATTGGGTGGGGCCTACTTGGCCGCATCGGAAACATCTGATCGGTCTGGAGCCGGTACCGTGTACGTGCCCAGACGTAGTGAACGTGACTGGTTGAGGCGATCTCGCAGTAGGGTGCTCTTGGGTGCGGCTATCACGTGGGAGATCGCGTTGCAGCTGAGGTTGCATGTGAGCCAGGTGGTAGTTGTCGGCTAGTAAAGCTGCTCCGTTGGTCGTTTGCGGCTGTTGCTTGCGTACATGCTCTCGGATGTGGGGAGTGAGAGTGTTGAGGAACTGCTCCAAGACAATCGTGTCCACTACGATGTCGATGTTGTGAATGTCCGGACACAGCCACTTGTTGGCGCGGTCAGCGAGACGCAGTGACAGTTCGAAATAGGTACCACCGTCGATGATGGAGTGACTTGTAGTCGCTCTGAAGCGCTGTCTTTGGCACTCAGCGGAAAGATCGTAGCGTCGCAGAATAGTCTCCTTTAGGACGTTGTAGTCCGCTTCGTCAGGGTTGGCCGCAAGAACTGTTGTGAGAGCGGCTTGAGCTTTATCGATAAGCAGTGGGCTAAGTCGGACGATCCACGTGTCCGCCGGCCATGCCAGTGGTAAGCAGCAGCTGCTCGTTCGAAAGCAGCGAGGAAAGTTTCAATGTCACTCTCTGGTGACATCTTCGGGATGGCAATCGGTGACGGTCGGTCTAGATGTTGGCGGGTGGCTGCCTCTGAAGCGGCGAGGGCGTCTCGGAGGGCTTCGGTTTGGAGTCGTGCTTGCTCCACGAACTCCTGACGCCAGGTTGCTTCCTGTTGCGCGCGATAATCTTCTCGTCGAAGACGTTCTTCTTCGCGGGCGGCTTCACGGGTTTCACGGTCGAGGCGTTCGGCTCGATTCTGCTCTGTCGACCAGCGAAGAAAGGTGATGAGGTCTGGTGATTGGGTAGGCGCTGGCGCTTCGGCTCCTTCATTGGGAAAGCCATCTGGGTCGGTTGCCTCCTGGGCCCGTGCTTGACCACGGGTCGTGACGCTTGTCATCGCCGCACAACGAGTGGGTGAGGGTTACTGGCAGGTTCGTAGCAACTCTGCCTAAACTTCTGACACCATGTGACGATAATATCTCCTACCCAAATCCCGAAACACAACAAAGCACCTTCTCACTTGCTTCTCAACTCTCTTGATTCTCTGGTTAACTGACTGACTCTTCTGAAACGTTTACACTGGCTATTTATCACAGTGGCTGGTTCTAAACATGACTAAGCAAATAACTAAGCAGCTGAAAACGCCAAGTCACTACGGGCAGACACAAGATTGCAGAGCAAGTGGAATGTGTAAACTGACACTAATAAATGGAGAGTTCGAATGTCTGAGATGGTCGAGGTTCTTCACATTCTCTTTGTTTCTCTGTGAGAAGTTTGATCTGGCCATGTCCCAATGTGATTGTTTCTGTCACATCAAGCAGAAAGCCCGTCTAAGGTGTAATGACCTCTGCCTAAGTGTCAGTATTCTTTGTCTTTTGTGTGTGTGTGTGTGTGTGTGTGTGTGTGTGTGTGTGTGTGTGTGTGGGCGGGCGTGTGGGCGCTTGTGTACAGAACCTGTCCAGCGTTCTATCGGAATGTCGTCAAGATTCAAAAGTGTGTGACACTCAACCAAGCCAGAGCAATCTTCGGCTTTGCAGACACCGATTGCATTGGTCAGCTGAAGTCTTTACCTTGGGGTGGTGCATTGCGACAACTTTAAACTTTCTTGCAAGAATGCTTGGGACGATTGCAAGCTTTTTCATCCTTTGAAGACTGTAGATCATCATTTGCTTTTGCAGTCTCGGAGCACGCGTTCTTCTTTTCCTTTTCATTCATGGCCTTGCTTCGTCTTTCTCCTTTCCTTGCTGCTTCTTGTGGTCTCTTACCCTGTATGTCTTTGTGTTTTAGGTAAGATTGCGTTTCCAGCGGTGCAAGCAGCTCCCTCGTTCGCCACATCATTTCCTGACTTGTTTGGGGCGGACGCCAAAGTTGTTAGCAAGATGAAGTGTCTGATTCCATGTGCCATTGATCAGGTGAGATACGGTCATGCAACATGGTGGGCATGGCTTGCCTTCGAATTCCTGATCGCCCTGTTGGCTGACTTTCAGTAAGAGGCTCGCCCCTTTAGTTAGATTGCGCTCATGGTGTCAATCACAAATGATTCTGTTTTAGCGGCTATGCTGTCGGCGTTGCAGTTTGTCAAGACTTTAATGTCATGGCAACATTTTCCTTAATTGTGTGTTGTTTTTGTTGTTGCTGTTGTTGTTGTTGTTTTTGTTGTTATCTATTGCTCATTATCGAGTCCAGAGAGGCTTCCCAAATCTTTCAAGGGCACTACCATGTTCTTGATTGTGTTAAGAGGTCAATGTCCTTCTTTACTTTTAAATTTCATCTTCTGCTCAGGATCCGTATTTCCGTATGACACGTGACGTGGCACCACGCCTCGGTCATAGCAAACCCGCTCTTCTGCACTCCACGTTCTTCCCCGCCCTGCAAGGATCACAGACAAAAATGAACGCCAGCCAGAGCAATACGTCCATTTTCTTGACAGACACCATGAAGCAGATCCAGAAGAAGGCACGCAGTTCAATTGCTTTTACTTTTCCGTCCAGGGAGGATTTTATGTTTTCCCTTCTGGCCGGGAATTGAGTTGTATTTCTCTGTCCTTGATGAGTCTCTCTCTCTCTTTCTCTCTCTCTCTCTCTCCCTCTCTCCCTCATACGGCCGCGAGAGAAAAGAGCTGGGGTAGACATGTCACCCGCATCGTCTGT
>JAOWAR010161188.1:0-10469 GCA_028571005.1 Clathrina lutea
CACACACACACACACACACACACACACACACACACACACACACACACACACAAACACACACACACACAAACACACACGTGCGCGCGCGGCAGCTGTTCGCTCACAGCGCGCAATCTTCCACTTCATCAGTTGCAATCAACTCGATGATCGCATAAGCTGACGGGCCTGACGAATGCCATCCACACCTCAAGCTCGTCATAGTATCTTACAAGCTCCGGACTACACGAACGTAATTCAATTACAAACTTTACTAGTGGGCCATTTTGAGCTCGGTTTGGCAGATTACTCCCTATCTTGATAAGGTCGGGAGCTGAGGTAAGGGATGGGAGCAGATTAATTCTAGCTTGCGTAAAGTGAACGATAGTTCCATTGAAGACATGAACTCGTACACCACTGAATGGAACGATATCAATTCTAGGATCTACATGCACTGAACTTTCCGGTCAGCGTGACGTGGCCCGATCGAACTCCAACTTATCTCTATCCCTCAGTAATCACATGAGCGAGCATGAGTCTTCGCAAACGTTAATGTGGAAGTTCAATAGCCACGCACGATGGACAGGTTCACTCAGCACTCGACGCGAGTGCATGGTCCGTGCTTTCATCGCAAACCTCGGTATAGTCAACGGCAGAACCTAGGTCCCTACCAGGCAGCGAAAGAGCGTGTTTATTTCATCTAGCTGTCCTGAAGTGTCCGTCCTCAGCTGTAGACGTCATCAAACGCCCATGCATGTTCGAAGACTCAACCATCGTGTATAGCAAGACCGCAGACAGTCACCACGCGTAGCCACCCAAACCACGCAGTCCACCGCGGTCCATGGCAACGGTCGACTGCCGTCAACGCAGAGATCAGATACTGAACCTGGGACAGGTCGACTCGTCCAATGACGCAATAGCACACGTAGCGCAAGTACTGCCTCGGCGTGCGCAGCTGTCTTACGATTATTTAATTATGTCGTATCAGCTCCGCTGGAAACTTGCTGGCAGTACGAATGATCGCTTTCGCAAAACAGTCGTAGATTGATGTAATAAACGGACAATCATCCAGGGGCCGAATAAACGGAGAACACGTCAGAAGGGGAATTAATTGAGTATTGGAGAGAGAGAGAGAGAGAGAGAGACGCGTTCACGCCACGCACCATCGAGCAAGCTCTGCCCTGGAATAAGCGGGATTGCTCGTAAACACATACACATGGCACGGAGCAAAACTCAGACAGAAGATCGAGAGACAATTAAAAATGTCAGCTATCCATTCCTCTTCGACACCGTGATCACTACGGAGACAAACTCTGCCTTTGACTTCAGCTCTAGCGCGCGATAGCTGTATCCCTCTATCTCACCTTCCGAGGGTTTCGCGTGCTGCTGCTGCTGCTCCTCGGTAGAAGTACTGATGGTTAGTGCGTGCATCTGCACCAGCGAGTTGGGGTCGTACTGCGACACCATTTTCGACCACGGGTAGTACTGCGTTGTTGGCTGCAGCTGACCGTGAAACGCTGCCACAGTGTTGCACTCTGCTGAAATGTCCGAGAAACCGCCCAAGCGTGTTTCCCTCGTGTTGGCAAGAAAACGAACGTGTTCACGTCTCCTGGATCTGGTCAAGAGGGACTGTAAATGGCGTCTTGACAAGGTTTACTCCACTCTCCTTCCGCTAGTTCTCGAAGTTAGACACTCAGGCGCCGACTGGAAAGAATCGCTCGCAGGAACTGACACCATAGAGAGTCTTGTAGCCGAAGAGCAGCCTGCTTATATCATCGCTACCTCCACAATACTCCCATGGGCATAGCCGCGGCCCGCGTGCTGGCTAGTTGCGGCCGAAGCGTGGGTTTAGCGCCGCGGCGCCACAATACCGCAGCCCTGGGCGTCGAAGTCGCCAGTCTTGCTCTTTTCCTGTACGCGGACCAGGCTTGGCAAGATTGTGGCGTTGCGTGATCGTCACTGGCTCGTCAGTTTTCGCCGAACCGGGTTACAGCTTAGAGTTGCTGGGATTGTGAATTACCCTCGACGCTGTATGCGCGAGGTAGGTTTCTTCCGTTCTTGCTTCGTGACCGGGAGAGAAGGAGCAACAGAAGGGTTGAACAATAATGAACATTGACAAAATGTTGGAACAATACTTATTGTTTGTTGTTTTCGGGTAAATGAATAGTCGTAGCCATGGCTCCAGGCCACGTTTCCGCTGTGAGCTATGAGCTCATTTCCACACGGACCGTACAACGTTGGCACCATGAGCAGGGTGTTCAATTCACGGGCACCATCCACGTCGAGATCATCCTGAGGTCTGACGAGTTGAATATGAAATCAGTCTGGTTCACGTCAAATGAATCGGTGCACGCGATCTTTCCTCCTGTCCCTTGTCATGGATGTTCGTGAGGAAAGCTAGACCGAGGAGTTGAAAGGCTCAAGGTACACCTACCTATGAACGCAACGAAACCAAGCCTCTTGTCGACATGCCGGATGAATAGTTGCGGGGAATTGAATCTAATGGAAAGAAACCAAGACCGGCCGAGGGCTCTGTTTGAGATGTGCTCTTGCTCCGGGGCATGACGGGTCTCTCAAGAGAAGACGCGCGGACCGTGGCGGAAGACGCCTCATGCCACTTCTTCGGGGCGCGCGAGGATCAGTGTCGTACTGTACGTGGGTAACATCCGGGAACTGTATTATCGAGCACCGAGCCAAGATGGAGACTGTGGCGAGCGGGCAGGGTAGTAAAGCGTTGGAGAAAACTTGAGAAGCGGCAGCGATGAGAAAAGCAACAAAAAATTGCAACAGCAACAATAACAACAACAACGGCAGCAACAACAAGACGAAGAGCAACATTTTCTCGTGTTTTTGACAGGTACTGTCTGCCGAGTGTGCGGGATTTGCAGGCTATGAGGGTTTTGATATGTCAGCCAGAATAATTCCGACAGCTTTCGCGCTCATATCGAGGCTCGTACTCTCATTCACTACGAGAGAATTATAGGGCATGTGCTTGTCGTGGTGCAAAACGATACAGCAACACTGGTACCCGCGGGGCTCAAAAAGAAGAATTACAGTTTACGATGAGAAAATAACTATTTTGGGTAAGCGGGGAAAACCAACCAACGGCTAGATGGACTTCCAAAAACGTTGCTCGCTATGCATAGCTACAGTCGGCTTGGTCAGCAGAATCGCAACGAGTTTTCTGACAAGTTTGAGCCCACGACGTAAAGTCCTGTCTTCAGGACAGAGTTGTCGGAAGGCTGTCCAGGTCACAGTGGGCGGGAATTGCCCTCGGCGAAATGGATAACGGGGCCTTCGTTCGAGCTCTCAAGGGAGCCTTTGGGCATGGCAGGATGGCGATGATACAGACAGCGTCTGCGTCGATCAATGCGCCGTGACAGGTTGGTTGTAAAGTTAGCAGATTGTGAGTGACCAGCTCGGGTCTCATTGATCATATCGATATGCCACCACGAGGTCCAAAGACTTGCTCTGTGGGCGGGAGGATAAGACGGCCAGTGGTGACGGTGACATCAGGCGGAGATCAGCTTGGCTAGGCGGGTGACTCCACTGCATGTCCGCTCAATGGCGACGCCCGCGTATTGTGTGAGATTGGCTAGCAACGCTAGAGGCCTCAGTGACAAGACCGTGAGATGTCTAATCACGGTTAATCTCAAGCTAGATTCAGTTTGGGAGGCGCTACTGATTTAATTAGTTGTTCGTTCACTGATCAGAGAATTCATTTCTGTGCGCCTCGAGCAAGTTTTGCGCAAGCCTGTGTGCGGTTGGGTTGGCCGAATAGCTTGCAGAGCAGTTACTATCGTGACAGTCCGATTCTGCCAGCTAGGCTAGCTTTGGCGCCATAGGGTCGATCCCTCCCCGTGTCCTCCCTTTCTCTACTCTCTCACGTGCGGCACAGCGGCGAACCGAATCCGGTCCCAGTGACTCGCAGATGACGAGGCAATCGTCCAAGTCCCTTACTCCTAGTTCGGTAGGACACGAGAGATGTAAACAGGCATGGGGTTCGTCTTTCCTTACCTGCAACAGCTGCTTTGTCAAACTATGTTATGATGCTTGCTCTACGTGTTCTATCTTTTCACCATGTTTGAAACTACTTTTTCGTCAGGCTTCACCTTCGAGTTGAGCCTGAGTGCACTTCACTCGGCCCTTCCGCTTCTTTCTGCGGTTTACATGGTTTACTCGCGGCGGCTTACAGCTGAAATGTGCCAGAAAGCGCCCAAAGAACGACACGACCCCAACGACCCCACCACAGTGTTCACTGTAGTGCGATCCTTCGTAATGCTTTACTGGGACGAAATCACACAGTAGATGAAGTTTAGCTGGCATGAGGAAGTAATTCACGTGACGTATGAAAAACACTGCTGTCCGCATCGCGCAGTTGACAATTAACAACGCTTGCCAGGGGCATGCCATGGATGTGTAGGATGCTTGTAGCGTTGAACACTTGGCGACGTCCGTGCGCGTGCGTGGTCCACAATGATGTGAAACATCTCCACGGATCATCAGAAAAAAAGCCTGCGCACTTTGTCGGCAGTTTTTATTTACGAAACGTACAAAGTGACGAGCTGTCAATTGTTTTTGGCTGGTCCCTTCCTCTCAGTTCGGCCACACCGACTGAGTTTCTTTCGGCGATGCTAGCACCGGGCGCTGAGCGCGGACAAATTCGGAGAAAGCGGGCAACTAGCGGCCGTAGCCAAAGCCCTGCACATGCCATCCTTGCCATTTCCATCATGAATCATGCAAGGTGTTCTGTGTGCACGTGTCCTCCCTTTTCGCACTGTAAAAATCAACCCTCCCAATACTGACTAAGTTCTTTGAAGCCAGGTGGCTGAGGCTCCCATGATCATGATGATTGCGATGTAGTGTGGACTGCGAAGTACATGTACATGTACATGCACATGTACATGCCCATCACAGTATCCGCACATGCCAGCTCTACTTGCTAGATCCGCAGAGCGCACAGCTACCAGTTCCTTGCTGCCAATGCAATCTTCTCTACGACCACGCTGCACGACGTACATGTACAGTACTTCTGCACGTTAGCTCAACGTAAAGACGACATGCGAATTCCTGCTCCTATTATTTAGCGAACTTTGGCTTCCTGATATCACATACTTTACAGCCAGCAAAAGGCAAGCATGATATGATGGTGCATGAGGGTTCACAACTCAGGTCAGGAACACCGAGCCCTATAACCCAGATCACTCCACCGGTACCCTCAGCCAGCCAACATGGCGCGTTCCCAGCGCGTAATGAGGGAACCTCTTCTCAGACAAATAACTGGTGACGCCACGATCCAAATGATATTTCGAGTTCTAATCGACGAGTAATCGTGCAATTGCCAAGGCAACACTTTCACCATGAACTTAAACCATGTTAACCCGTGTTAACCGATCAAGTGTCTCGCTGTCTATTCACTCAGTCGTCGGGCAGCTTGGATAGGAACTTACAGACCGTGATCATGAACTGATCTGCAAATTGCCCCACTCAGAAACTAGAGCCTACTCCAGCCTCATCTCACTCATGCTGCACGGCAGTGCATGCAACCGCACGCGCGCATTAAACTCTCCAGATTTAGGACTTTAATTCCTCAAGACTTGAGTTGTATGACGTCATATCTACTTTCAGCTCAAACTATTGAGACTATTTCTTTTTCCCCGGCAGCAACAAACTGAGGAGAAGAAGCATAGAGGGAAAAGGGGAAGTACTTGGCCGTAACACAAAAGACGGAAATACGATTATTTGAATTCTCCCAAAAATAAAGCTTTTGTCATGATCAAACGAGAACGGGAAGAGACTCACACGGAAGACAAGGAGTTTAATTAAAATTGGATTCTCTCGATCCAGCTGTTTTCAATAACCACAGTGCGCTGGAATGAATGATAGAAACGAGTTGAGTCACACAAGGCTCTCTGATTGAACTCAGGCAAGCGATTGGCGATTTATATTCAGGTGATACGTTTGTTCTGCAAACGAAGGAGAGAACACGGGCTCGAAAACAAATTAATGTTTGAGGTGGAAACAAAAGAAGACTGTCCCCTGGTGAGGGTAGCGGCGGAGAATGACTTGAGTTTGAATACTGCATTGCCTGTGGTCATTGAGTGAATAAGTAGGTGGACTCATTTTTGTAACTTTATAAAGGCGATGGAAGGAGACGTTCACTTCGTATCGTTATCTGCCACTGCACCATTCAAGTGAGACCAGACTTTCGACGGCGTCGAGCTCTTTGGCCGTTTTCGGCGTGCTGCTTCCTTGCGATCCTGGCGAGTTCGTGTTGGAGCGAGGCGGAGTTGGCAGCTGCGGGGTTTGCACTGGAGCTATGCTCGCTGTCGGCGGGAAGAAGTGTTGCGTCACAGGTCGGTGGAAGGAGAGCGCCTGGGTATGAGCTGTTGGCATGGCAACAGGAACGATCACCATTGGGTGAGCCGGTATGGAGGGAGAAAAGCGAGGGAAGGGGGCGACGAAAGGCGGCGGGTGAACGACTGGTAGTGATGATGGTGGATACAGAGGCTGCGCTCCGAACGGTCCAGGAACAAATGGGACACAGCTGCTTGTCATGGCCTGACCTACACCTAGCGATGGAGGAGGAGGAGGAGGAGGAGGAGGAGGAGGAGGAGGAGAAGCCGTCGTCGCTGCCTTGCCTTCGAGAGATTGGCCCACGGTACTCGCCTTCTCCTTGCTCTTGGGTGAGGATTTCCTCACCTTGCGCGAATCTGCTTTGTGCTTGTGGCTACGGGCTCGGCGGTTTTGAAACCAGACCTAAAAATGAAATGGAAGCGGAAAACCCGAGTTTAGAAATTGATCCTGTCCCGAAGGCGCGTCCAAAATTAATTGCAAGTGAAATCGAATCAGTTTCAAATTCTCTTTATTTATTTCAGAATGACATGACACACAGTGCAGGTATAACCGCCATGACACAGAGGGCATCATTTCGTTTCCTACCTGGATTCTGTCCTCTGGGATGCCGGTGGCCGAGGAGAGCTTCTCTCGCTGGTGGTAGTCAGGGTAACGGCACCTGTCGAAGAAGCGTTCCAATCGGTGCCGCTGGTCGTCGCTGTACTCCGTGCGGGCGCGGCGCGCGGCTCGCAGTGACGGGCCGACCACAGACATGTCGGTAAGAAGATCGGAATCACCGGCCAGGAATGGAGAGATGACGTCGACGGGACAATCGTCGGAAGGTGTGTCTGGGTCACGCGGAGAGAGATCGCTAGCTGCTGTGAGACAACGACAGCAGAGAAAAGAGCGAAAGTCAGAAATTGGCGTGGTGAGGAGACAACCATTGTCTGCAACCCTTTAGTAACCTCCACTCTCTCTCTGTCTGTCTGTCTGTCATCTAAGCTCCTGATCCGGTAAAATTTCTTAAACCCGGAAATTCACTGTCAGGTTGCTTTTCAAAAATCAATGTTTTCAACCCCATGGCTAGCGGACTCTGGTAATCGAGAAATGGCTGCATGCGCTCACATCGATTGATTGAATGCTGTGATTCACAGTCGTGATTTACAAACAGGGCAACGCTTACGATCTTTGTTCAATGGCGATTACGGTCTAATTTATAATTGAGCACTGTATTAAAGCGGAACTAATATCTTTGAGGCGGTCACATACAACGGCAGCTGATAATTGGCGTCTCAGTTCGATTGAGTTCCCCTTCAAACTTAGGCTCTGTACACGCTTTCAGTGACGCATGGCACCACGGACAAAGCGGCCTCTAAATCGCGCTTTGATTTTGTCCCGAAAACGATTGGACGTCCTGAATAAACGGGCAGCCACTCCCGTGAAAGGAAACAGCGCATTCACCAGCTTTTCCGGTAGTGATAACACAATCACGGGCGAAAGTCCGGCGATTCATTAAACCATCGAAATTGCTTGCACGTGTCCGCCTGCAAAAGCAACTGGTCCTTGCCGCTGGACAGTCGCCCAGTTTCAGTTCCATGATCGCTATGGCTGTCAACTGAACACTTGGATGGCCGATGATCAAGGGCGCGTGACTTCAACACCGGTCGCCCACCAGCACTGAAGACATACAGGCCTCCCCCAGGGCTAAGTTTAAAAACAGCCGGGGGATGGACTATCTCGATTAAAGAAGGCCGAAGTCTTGCTCATGTTGTTTGGGCTTCAGTTTAGCTTTGCAGAGCCCAAATGCGCTAATCTCATTCTGCCCAAGATCGATACAGTCACTTTCAGGAACTGGACGCTGCGTTTGGCGTGCGAAAGTGCGCAATGACATCATCCACAACCGACTCACTCATCATCCGGTCGTCACTGGCGTTCGTGTAAGAAGACATGTTGCAAAACGAATTACGATACGGGGAAAAGAGCAAGTGTACTTTGATAATGTAATCACCAGGCAACACGCCCAGACCTGCAACATCCCTGTGCAAGTCAAGAACATGCAAGAAACGCACAGGACTGAACACGCGGAAGTCGATTGTACAACAAAGGTGGAGTTGCAAAACAGCAGTGCAACACGAACAAAGGTGCAACACACCAATTGTAACATAAAGCTAGAAACTAGCACTCACCGAACGCAGCTGTCTGCCGGCCGAGGTTGGCTTCTGACTTCGTTCTCGAAGATGCCTGATGTCGCGGAAAGATGCCGTCCTGACGGGATTTATCAAGACACGAGTTGTCAATCGCGATCGGGTGGCACACGTGGTGTGCGGCCGTAGGCTCTGGTTGAGGTGTCGAAGCCAGGTGTGGAGCTGAATGCCTAAACGTGGTCGCCGGTAATACACAGCCGGGATCCATCGCGAACTCTCTCAAAACACACCTCGAATCCGTACACTGTTCGAAGAGAAAGCGATACGACCTAGGAGCTCAACTTTCTTCTGATTGCTTCAAGATTCGCCGCTTGTGCTGAGGTGGACTTCTCGTTTTATAGCTTTCGACAGCTGACGTTCAAGCCCTTAAGCTTGAGCAAGCTCGATGATCATGACCGAGTAATGACTCAATTCAATTAAAGCCAAATGCAGTAAATGAAGATGGTGAGCGGTCAGCGAACCGGCGAGTCGGTGGTTATCTCCGGACCACGCGTGGGTAGCTCAGGGGCGTGAGCCGGAGCTGGAGGCTTTTTCCAAGGCCAAGGCGCACGTTGTGACGTGGTGAGTGAAAAAGAGGCCGCCTTTGGTGGTGCCCCAGCCGGCTGTGCATTGCCGAGCACTCGGTGGTCAGCCTTGCGGTGTATCCAAGCGCTGTGGCCAACAGAAAGAAAGTGTTGCCCCATGCAAAATGAAAGAGGATACCCTGATCCACCTGTAATGAGCTCTGGGCCTTACAGATTGGCCTGATGCAGGTGGCCGTCTGGTAAGGGTCGTCCTCTCGGCAGCTGTGAAAAGGAGCCAGAGAGAATCAGCGATTTGCATGGCAACGTCGCGTCTGCGCTTTCATGAGCCATCGGCCAACGCTCGGCTGAGAAAACTGTGACGCCGGGCAGTTTGGCGAACGCGAGCAAAGCCTCCGCGACGAAGTTGAACTGACACTGAGCGCTCTGGACGTGTATCTGCACATTCAGAAAAGAGACAGATGGCTGCCGGTTGAGGGCCTCACTTCATATGAGACAAAAGCCTCAAGAAGCCCGTCAAAGCAGGATGAGTCGATAAGGAGATCGGACCATGCCCTGAGTGCAAGACAACGTCGATCTCCAGGTGGCCAAGGAGCTAAAACACAGTGCGGATTTGGGGGTTTTACGCCCGGTTTTGTGAGAGAGATGACGGTAGGGCAGAACTTACTTTGGTTCCAGAAGATTCTGGCGCCGTTTGCGATCAGCGCGCGAGTTCAGCGCGCGCGGGGTACACCTGGCCACACACGTGACGTCTTGCACAAAACGATGATCTGTTCGGGTCTTGTTGCATCATGCGCTGGATCTCTAAATTCGTTCGGCGCGGGTGTTCTCCGAGCAAAGCTGATCATTGCTCAGAAAATCTAATGAATGGAAACGTATCATATGACCACCGATCACCCACATGTGGCAGGCGTGATTGCCGGCGATTACACAGTAAAGACCTTTGACATCTTGACAGCTTTTTGCTGAACTTCAAGGCGTTTTGGTCCACCGGGAATTGCGCAAAAACTGTCTATAGCTAAATGAGAGAGCAGCGACATGCAACTTGTCGCTTGTCGCTTGCCCTGACGAAGCCTTTGGGGTGAAACACTTTCCGCTCTGCTCTTTCCTATCTCTTCGCAGATTCGTAGCTACTTCGTTTGGGGATATTGCTTCAAGCTTCACTTCACCTGTACAAGTGGATTCTATCAGCAACTTGAGTGCTCAATTTCAAGTCGATTGTTGACAATAAGAAGTCTATCTTGTAACCATTTCCAGCCTCACCCGCCAAGCTAGGCAGTTTCTCCACTCTCTATCATGATGATCGCCTGGGGTCCTGTCTGATTCTCTCTAGCTATACCTCCCTGTCTCTCTCCCCCCCCCCCCCCCCCCCCCCCCCCCTCCCCCCCCCCCCTCCTTTACCCCCCCCCCAAACACCCACCAAAAACTCTCT
>JAOWAR010161199.1:0-17441 GCA_028571005.1 Clathrina lutea
CAGGTTCGAATCCGGCTGAACGCTCATTTTTTCTGTTTGTGGTTTTAGCGTCTCGCCAGCGTTCTCCTTCTTTCTCTTTCTCTCTCTCTCTATATATATAATATATATCGCCCTCTCTTGCTCGCCGTTTGCATATTTTTGAACGTGCTGCTGTTGTGGCACCCTTTTTGGCACCCTGTCTGGAAGCCTGTTGGCTTTAACCTTCTGATCCTGAACTGCACATTATCGTAGTGTTGAAGAAATTAGGTACTGAAAGGCAACCAATGTGAAGTGCATATCGTGGTCTGATAATGGTTCGCTCTTCAAAAATATTACGACGGAGAAAAAAAAACTGTTGGAATAGGCCATGTGCGTACAGAGACAAATCTCGGGTTTGAGTGGGTGATGGTTGTGTTTCATGAAAAAAGGAGTGCCATGAAAAGAACTAAAGGAAATCGCGCTGGAACGTGTCACTTTTCCACACAGAAAGGAAACCAAGGTGTACACTCATGAGAGAGGACCCTGCTTCGGGCTTACGAAGAATGTACAAGGCTAACTGGGCGTTGGCAATAGCTGGACATAGCTACTCGGGGTGTCATGACTGTTGGCGAATAACGACGCACGGATCAGAAGAAAACCACTTCCTGTACAGGTCTGGATCGGCAGACAGGCAGTGAAAAGGCACACTGACGATCACACTCTCACGCTGACCCTAAGCATAATACTGTACATGTACACCGCCGGCAAATCAGGTCACGTGTTTTCGAACCGGTACTTCCATCGTGAATCATGATCATGGCGCACGATTGACACTCTAAGTATAACCAGTTCTACGTAGCGCTAGCGCGCGTGTACAAGATTCACATGTCGACTCTGCAAGTGGACGAGTGCCATAGCATAAGACGTCGTTGCTTGTCTGTTTTGAATTTGCAACGTCCCATGCAGCATTCCGTTCACACTTTTGTCGCGCAGGTGTGAGTTTCCAGTTGCCCTTCTTGGCTCAGGCCGGCTAAGGGGTGTCTATGGGTCTCCGCAGTGCCGTGCTGATGGCCAACATGTGTCCGTGCAGAGTGAAGTCCAAACATGATGCTTGATCTAGTTTGATGCACGTTCGAGTCGCGACCTGCGTGTTCGACTGCATGCGAAGCTTGCATGCCGACGGCAAACGCATTAATTGTTCTTCGGCGCATGTGTCTGTTTAGTGTTCGATCTCTGCTTGTTGGAATGACAGTGCAAAGGTTTTAGTTGGACTGTCTGGAAGGAGAAACACGGGTTGTCTTGAAATATCCGTTGAGGACTATCTAAATTCATGACGACATCTCTTGTTCTGCCTACTGAGAGCCGCCGGAGCCTTGGGAGGTTGGGAATGGTACAGAAGGGATGATTGGTATTGGTTGTCGTTTACTGCGAAACTGTACTCAATTTACAAGCATGGAAGAGAGGTGCGGACATTTCCACTGGAATATAAAAGGTATCGCGTCAAGTTCTTCTGCTGACCCGTTTGCAGCGGCTCTGCTTCCGCGAGCAGACATATGGACAGCTCCTTGCAGTCACGGAAAGGCGTGGTAAGTTTATTCCTGTTGTCGCTCAACCTATGGTATTGTTTGTGGTCTGCTAGTGAACCTGTTCTGATGTCTATTGTCAGTTCGCCTCTGTTGAGCTCTAATTTCCTTCCACTTTTTCTTGTCTCTGCGTTGATTGGTTTTCTTCAAACAATTTGCTGTTATTTGTTGACAGTGGAAGGAATCGATGTTGTTACAGTGCTCCTTCCACATATTGTACCTTTTTTTGTCAGTTAAAATACAGAGAGAAATTCAAGAAGTCACCTTTCGTGTGCACGCTATCTGGCCGCAATAAGAATGAGAGAGAAAGCAGAATGCTTCAGTTACCTTTCGAGGGAGGATGACGAAATCAGACAAGCGCATGCCAAATAAAACCGAAATTAGAACAAGGCAAAAAACTTGTTCATGTGCATGGTCCGTATAACAATAGACCTTTTATACCCAGACCTTTCAGTGGTCAAGAAGCAATGCTTTTGCTGTGCGATGAGCTTTCCTCTCCTCCAATCTCTGCAGATCGCCCTAGAAAAAAGTTGCATGATCTGGTCGATGAGGGGCTCGCTAATAAGACGGTCCATGATCGACGCCGGAATCGTTACTTATCTCCAGTGAGTGACCGTCACTTGGCCCGATTGATATCCCTCCAGCCCAACCGTTTCTTGTTTGAGCACTTCTACTTTCCAACACTGTATTTTTTTCTCTCCGCTTTTTTTTCAATATTCTTTGGCCAAACACTTGACGCCAAACGTCTACTGCCCTCTGCAACCGCACACGGTGCTGGACTACGCGAAGAAGGGCTGGGCGTGTCCGCTGACGGACAGAAGTGCGGGCGAGGAAGGAGATCACTTTCCCGCCTCGCCTTCGACGATCATTTAATTAATGTCTTCTGTTGTGTATGGATTCCTATTCCTTTATTTAGTGTTATTATGATTATCTCCGGTTGAGTTGGAGCTTGATCTGTTCGCCGTGAACTCGCCCCGTTCGAGCCAAACAACCATCTCCCCGAGCCTCCTTGTCAGCGATGCAAAGCCCTGGATATGAACCTGTTGTTTCTCTAGACATCTAGTGTAGTGCTATACCTTAGTTTGGCTACCTAGCCCGTATTGGACCGGTACAGAAAAAAAGAGCTCTGTTTTGTCTCTCCGTCAAGGAAAGATCAAGTGGCCATTGCAGCACACATTCTTGGGCGTAGAAAGTCACCTTATAGTCCTTTCTCCGTCAATTGAATGAAATCAGAGGCAATTGTCGACGTTCCTGTAGTTCATGGAAGATTATTTTGGCATTTATCAACGCACTGCCTTTCGAAGTGTCCACCTTTCAAGTGGCAGTTCCACTGGCTTAGTTAAAATCGTGCTCGAAGAGAACCCGTGCGGCAAAATTGATCGCTGTGTTGACGAAATTAATGATAAACGAACAGATCTAGACTGAGACGTAGTCGCGTCTCGAGCACATGCAGGGTTCAGACTCCTTAGAAAATCAAGAAGTTGAGCTACAGGTGTCATACGTTTCTCAGCTGCACAACTCTTCGCAGTTTCGAGGTATTCTTTTCTTCCCTGTCACGCAGGACAAGACGGTCGCTACTAAACCGAGAAGAGGAACTTTCTACTTCATGTGGGTTCACCCAAGATGATGTGAACATGTTAACGTTGCCTTTCGGAATGTCTCCACGCTGCTCAAGTTATCTATTATCGCTGCAACACATCAGGATTACTGCTTGGAAAAGATTAATGGCATGTGAAGAGAAGGAAAGACATGGCACGTGAGTGAGCTGGAATCTATGGCGCGATCCGTCTAGCGCTGCAATGGAAAATGGTATATCCAGAACCGCCTTAGCTAGCACTAAGTCGCTATGCCGGGCAGTGAGAGCCTGCTCCCATGTCTTGATCTCCTTTCTCTACATTGGACTGCTCCTTATAGATTGTGGAAGTGGGTAATTTGCCGTACCTCTCATTCGTTTCAACCTGATGTACCGTAGCAGGGGATCATTGTCGCTTTCTTTTCTTTCCAGTCTTCCTTTTTCGCTTAAAGCTCTGAACAATTTTCGGAAAAAGAGAACATTTCTTGATTTTTGGTAAAATCACAATAATTTTGCTGCGGTGGAACGAAAGGCGATGCTTAAAGTACTTGAAAAGAAAATCCTTGGACGTGAACCATCAAGTGTCCCTTTGCATTGGAGACAACACCAATGGACGTTTTGAAAAGTGAGAAATAGAACAGAAGTGGACCAAATAATGTTTTTCGGCTCAGCCATATTGAGCAATGTGCAATGATGAAGACCAAAACAGTAGATAAACTAGTGTGTGAAATGCCAGACATCCCATTGAAAAGCGAAAAGGCGCAAAGCGAAAGGCACCAAAACGGAAAGGAGAAATGCTTCTGGGTTTGACCACATCCAGCCATCTGCAATCATGAAAACCAGCACAGTTTGAGCAGCTTCTTTAGAAAATAAAACTAGGATGCTAGATAGCAAACATCCTTTAAACTGGAGAAAGTGCCAAAGAAAATGTGAAAAAGTGAAAAAGTGAAACCCAGAAAGGAAAAGAGAAGTGCAGCCATGGCAACAGTCACATCCATTTCAAAGAAAGCGATGAGATCAGTTCAATCTTGATCTTGATCTGATGAATCTCTTCAAACGTTGTGACTGCATATCTCGAATACAGAGAATTAACCACCATTTTACAGTGGGCCATCTACCTCAATATATTCAGGCTCGTCGTGAGTGCTGTCCCCTCCGAAGCTGCTATCACCTGGATTTTGAGTCTCCAGCCCTGCAGGGCCAAAAGCAGGGTTGTTGGATTCCAACGCAATGCACTCATAGAATGGGTTATCAGTCATGGCTGTATCAAATTCTGGTGGTTGGTGAGATTGAGCTGATGTCCCGCTACCTGGAGCTTGACCCCTAGTGTCCTTTAGACCTGAACATCTTGGCTTCAACTTCGCTCCCCTGGCCTTCAAGCAGCACAATAGCGAGGCCAAAGATGCGATCAGGATAATTCCTGCTGAAGTGATGATTCCAGCCAAGGCTGGGGTGGTCAGACCTGGAAAGAAGCACGGGATTGGTCATCTCTTCTTTTAAAAACAAAGGATTCTCAGTTGTTTGGCATTGCAACAGAAAAAAGAGAATAGCTCATGGACTTTTTTCCCACTTAAACCTCCTTCTTACACTGTAAATTTTCATAACTTTAAATCGTGAATTATGAGCACGGAGGTGAGGAGGGTTGTTCTTCACTACATTACATTCACTAAAAACCTCCAAAGTAGGCTTGAGGGGCAAAGAAAAGAAAACAAAACACTAAATTTCGCCTGAAAAACTTCGTTGCCAGATATTGCCAATGGAGCAATGCCAATCCTACACATGCACATGCATGCGGGATGTCAAGAAATATCGCAATGCGTGTAGAGCAATGCGTGTAGAAGAATGCGTGTAGAGTAGTAATCTGTGAACACACATATTTGGGAAGCTACCCGCTACATGACGACTGGTATGTGCTCTGGAATACAACAGTACCCTCGCCTTTGTGTGAGGGGTGACCCGCTGCGGTTGTATCGGTGTCTTGGCAGTCACAACAATGCTCCGGACGGCGATTTTCTTCCCGGCTCCTTCTGTAATCCAGGTCTGACCCAACGCGTGCATTGCTCATCATGTTTGGACTCCTTTGACTGGGGGAGCCATTGCCGACGCCATGGATGAGAGTCCCAACCAAGTCTTTGGACTTGGCAAACTGGTAGTAGTTAAACGTCACGGGGAAAAGGTTTGCAGAAGAATGTAAGACTAACCTCACACGACCTGGCTTGCTGCTGAGGTGCTTATGTTGTAGCCGGAATAGCTTGTTCTTTGCATGTTCACTGAAGCATCATTGAAGCTTATTGGAGAGAAAATCCTTGCGCTATTTCAGGGCTGCTGATACCATCGTCCCCAGAAGACTCTGTCATCTGGAGGGAGTGCCAGCGGCTGCTTTCTACACTTTGCAGCACCCTCCACTGTCTTTTTCGTGCAGTGTCTGTTTGCGTTCGTGCGGACGTTGTGCTTTGTTTCCAGTATGGTGGCGAGAGCGATTATCACCCCTCTCTCCGGATTGAAATTAATGGCCACCCAATTTATGAGGGGAAATATTCAGAATAGAAGTTTCCTTTCATTTGTTGGATGTATTTTGCTATTTAGGCTCAATATTGTTGGAGTTATTTTCTGTGAATATGTCTTGGTGGGCTTCATGAAGGTACATGTACTTTGTTGTATGGGGAGTTAAACTAAAAGCAAAAATGGTGACCAGAAAGAAAATAAAAGGGAGCCTGGAATGAAGAAGGATAGACGTTTTGTGGAAAAAACTGTTATCTAAAATGCAACAACCAAAATAGATTTTATAATCCTAGCTCCCTGCTTCCTTCCTGTTTGTACCTCCCCAAGCTCTCAAGTTCATAATGAACTTAAGCTGGTAAGCAACATCCTTGTCCTCATTGCTCAGAATGCGAAATCTCTTCAGTCTATACTGTAGTTAAAGCTGTTGTTTCTGCTGCTGTTGCTGCTGCTGCTGTGGCGGGTGATGCTGCAGCTGCTCTTTTTACTGCGGCTGCTGTTGTTGCTGTTGCTGCTGCTGCTGCAGACGACATTCTTCATGTTCATGTTTATGTTCCTTTAGCATGACAACTTTGCATCGCCTCAGAATGTCACGAAATATTTCTTCAAGAAGAACCAAGGGTACAATAAGCAGAAAGCAAAGTAATTTAGTGGTGAGAATGGACAAGATTAAGGGAGAGAGAGAGAGGGTGAGGCAGGGAAACGATGAGGAGGATTAAAATCGTGCTGCCGTGGCTGCTGCGCTGCTTCTGTTAGGTCGAAGCAGATTCCCTTCTCTTCATTGCTTATGACATCTGTTCTTGCGATCACGAGAGCTGAACCATGGTTTGCTTGGCTGATATTCATCGTATATCATTTTGCCTTGATTTTAGGTCTTGGATCTTTCTTCACGTGTTGGCAGCCAAGTTGCATTCGTGGGTGCGGTTCAGACCACGAGGCATTCTCTGCACGTCATACAGGGCTGTCTTCTCTTCCTGTCCGACTTACAGTAGTCGATAGCAGAATGAGCAAGCCTCGTGGTCTCATTCTCTGCGTGTCTCGTGCCATCTATCTGATTCGCCCTTCCATGTGTAGATCTGTTCTTTCAAGTAGTGGTTTTCCTCCAAGTCCACTGCTTGGAGGATGAATTTGAGCCGCTCTAGTTTCCTTTTCTTGATTTCATTTGCTGTGAGTGGCAGGTGGCATTCAAAATGCTGCAACTAACTTCCCACTCTGCTCAGTTGGCCCTGGGACAAGCTGCCAGTCGCGCATTGGACGTTGTGCTCCGGTTGGTTAAGGCATGCAACGGACCGTCTGCGCAATCAGGGTTAATTTTTTCTTTTATCCGGGAACGAAGGAAACTGCGCTGCCCAATCTAGCTGCACGTGGCGGATGGGCGCATATTCATTGTACACAATGTCTACATATTCATTGTACACAATACCACGTCTACATATTCATTGTACACAATGCCATGTCTACATATTCATTGTACACAATGCCATGTCTACATATTCATTGCACACAATGCCATGTCTACATATTCATTGTACACAATGCCACGTCTACATATTCATTGTACCCAATGCCACGTCTACATATTCATTGCACACAATGCCCCGTCTACATATTCATTGTACCCAATGCCACGTCTACATGTTCATTGCACACAATGCCACGTCTACATATTCATTGCACACAATGCCACGTCTACATATTCATTGTACACAATGCCACGTCTACATATTCATTGTACACAATGCCACGTCTACATATTCATTGTACACAATGCCGCGTCTACATATTCATTATACACAATGCCATATCTACATATTCCTTGTACACAATGCCCGTCTACATATTCATTGTACACAATGTCATGTCTACATATTCATTGTACACAATGCCACATCTACATATTCATTGTACGCAATGCCACGTCTACATATTCATTGCACACAATGCCAAGTCTACATATTCATTGTACACAATGCCACGTCTACATCTAGATTTACATCGCGACGGTAGATTTTAAAAGACGTTGTTTGAGAGAGAACTTGCGAACAATGCAGAAATGGCCGTGGAAGTGGCACTTCGCCGAGAGGCTTGGAAGGATAGCAAGTGAATTTTGATTGATGCTTACCGGTGATCAAATAAAGAAGCATGTATATTTACCTGGGGCTTCCTTTCGTATTTCCCGATTTAAAGCCGAAAGTTGAAATGTACTCCATTTCACCGAAGTGCCGACAATTGTGACGTAGAATTTGCTGTCTAAGCGAGGCCATGTCATTATGCTCGTGATTTCTGCCTTCAATAGCCCTCTCCGCAAATAAAATTAATGCTACATTGGTAAGCACTGTGTATCCAGTGGAGCTCTGTCATGCTGATGCTGCTTCGTGGAGCGTTGGACTTTGCGGTGGTAGGCGTATTTCGTACAAATAATACTTGAGAGGAAACTCGTCTTTGCTCTGCTCTGTTTTTTTCTGGTTTGGTATTTTGCGTGTATTTGCTGTTACTTTCCGCCATTCCTTTTCTTGGCTTGGAAAAAACTACAGACAGGGGTAGTTTAAAGGGAAAGGGAGAGAATGAGAGAGATAAATGGAGCGAGATAGTAGGCGTGGTAGGGAGGAGGGGAAGGAACATGGACACAGATGGCCACGATTATACCTTTCTCCTTTTTTTGTTCTGATCTAGCGAGGTGCTGCTGATGAACCCAGTACAGTAACATTTACCCTCACTTAGACACTTCCTCTGAGATGTGTACGTTCACATGATGCCAATGCTCTTTGGCCTTTTTTTCAATGTTTCGTATAATATTGAACAAGGAAAGGTTGAAGTCCAATGACAACAAATATAAGCATTTGAAACAAGAAAAGTAGAGAATCCTGCAGTCGGTGGCAGCAATAGAGAGGGAGAAAGAGAGAGAGAGAGAGAGAAGAGAGAGAGAAACAGAAAGAAAGAAAGAGAGAGGGAGAGAGAGAGGTGTTGGTATGCCCTTGGCTTTCTAGCTGGTTTGAACCACAGGCACTCTTCCATGACTGCTAGTCGGACGAAAAAAGTCCATTGTCTTCCTGGTGAGCAAAGCCCCCGTTTTGAGGGTACCTTTTACCGTTCTTTCGGGGGAAACTTGGCGACAAAGCTACAAGCGAATGAGACAGAAGGTTCAAAATTGATGTCGGAGGAGCTTGGTTGATGAAAGAAAAAAAAGGGTGGCAAGTTTGAATTGAATCGAGAGAGGAAACCTTGGTTTAAGGCAAATACCTGCTCGGCCATAAGGTTTGCTTGCCTTAACCAACCAGAGTGGGTGGGTCCCATGACAGATTTGCTCCAGTGAATGCTGCTCTGTTGTGAATGTGAAGAAGGCCTATGCCATCGCGGTCATGGGCTAAAATTTCCGGAAATGAGAAAGAAGGTGTTTCAGTAGATGACTCACCTTCACACGAAAAGTTGTAAGTGGACGCAGCAGTGCTAGACTAACAAGCTGTGAGTCAAATTTGCCTTACAATGCTGGTGCTGGTACTGAAGATGTAGTAGGAGGCTTTTCTCCTGCCTAAAAGGTGGTTAGCGACACACTCTCTTCTTCTTCTTCTTCTCTCTCTCTCTGTCTCACCCTTTCCTTTCTTCTCTCTGTCTGTCTGTCTGTCTGTCTGTCTGTCTGTCTGTCTGCATGTCTGTTTCTCTGTCTGTCTGTATCCCTCCCTCCCTCTCTCTCTCCCTCCCTCTCTCTTTCTCTCTCTCTCTCTCTCTCTCTCTCTCCCCCTTAGCCTTTGGCTCAGCAATATTTTTTCATCCATTGTAGTGACAGGACCGATGTAACGAGCCATCCCTGGCGGAGCTCGAGTTTCCGCTGAACACTTTTGCAGGAGGTTGCATAGCCAGCCTGTTGCAGGAGGTTGCATAGCCAGCCTGTTGCAGGAGGTTGCATAGCCAGCCTGTTGCAGGAGGCTGCATAGCCAGCCTGTTGCAGGAGGTTGCATAGCCAGCCTGTTGCAGGAGGTTGCATAGCCAGCCTGCTGCAGGAGGTTGCATAGCCAGCCTGCTGCAGGAGGTTGCATAGCCAGCCTGTTGCATGCCGTATTTTGTGGCTGGGTTTCACCGGGATGCTGAACCGTGCGTCTCAACATGAATTGGCACACAAACTTGCTCGCAGTTACAGCTCGACTGGATGTCCGAAGAGTCTCTTTGGGTTACTGTTGCTCTGGAGGGGCAACGGTGCAAAGGCAGCAGAGCGGAGGTATGATCCAAATCAAACAAATTCTTGTGGTGAGTTCTTCGTCCCATTAGGAGAAGAAGAAGGACATTTATCTCGTTTCATTTTTGAATAGGCGCCCATATAATTTCCCTCTGAACGATGAGAGTCAGCACTTTTGCCTTGTCACTGATTGCAAGACCCGAGCATCTGGACGCTTCTTTCGTCAACAATATGGTGTCTTGTGATATGCTCTCAGCCTCGTTTTAAGAATTACAATGTTTGTGCAAGTGTGTCTAAAGGTTGTTCTTGGCCTCCCGCGCCATATTTGGCACGGTTCGGGAATACTCTCATTTAAATGTGTGTGCTTGGGGCTTCCTGCTGGCGACGGGTAAGCTATTGAAAAAGACATATTCAGCAGTAGAGGGTAGGATGCTGTAACTTAACATATTGCTGCAAGATCTAAAGCTGTCTTTTGATGGGCTCGTCACATTGCTAAAACTTGTAGCCCGTGTGGATCAAGTTGATGAAAGTGGCAAAAAGTAGTCTTACCGGATTTATTGGAGGAGTTACTAAGTGTCGTCAAGTCAAAACTGCAGTTGTACGACCCCAAAATATTGGCACATGTAGCTTGCGGCATACAGGAGTGCAATTCAAGTTCACATTCATCCACATCTGATTCCAAAAACAGAGGACCGCAGCAGTTCCTGTAAACCTGTTCATAAGTGAACAGAGATTGCTCTGGAGTGTATTTGTAGCAATCTTTCTGCACAGGAATATGGTATAGTTGAAGAATTGGGAAATTTTCTTGATAAAAGACGCCATGGTCAGGACAGTGATTGTGTAGTTGAGCTGCTCGGCAAAAAGAAATTTCACTTGGAACAGGGTGTCTTTCTCACCGTTGCAGACAATACCATTTCCAGAGAAGCCTTTAAGGCAAGAACATTGAAACGAGCCTATCAGGTTCTGACATTTAGCGTTTGTTGCACATTGTCCTTGATTCACGGTACATTCGTTGATGTCAGTACATGCAGGAGGAAGGCCGGTATACCCACGGGGACACACACATGTATAGCTCCCTATAGCATTGTCACAAACTGTATTCGTATTGCATTCATGACTGCCCTTGCACTCATTGATATCTGAAAAATGCAAAGCCAGAAAGACAATGCAGGGAAAGAGGATTAACTCTTGCCTGACGGAAGAGCACAATCTTTCCTTAGATGGGAGTAAGGCAGAACGTCCCCTTACGACTGGCATTCAACTCCTCACTGTCTGGCTATAAAATTATCGGGTTTCCTTTAGGTTCTTTGTTAGGAAATGATAAGACAATGCATCAAAAAACCATAAAATGAATGTGTAGGTATAAGCTAATAATCAACATTCTATCACATGGATCTTGGTGAAATGTATCAAAGTAGAGAGGCCTTGACGGATTTTCATATTTCCACAAAAAGTAGAGAGATATGTTATATGGATAAGGATATCTTTCTTACCGTTGCACACAGTCCCATTCCCAGAGAAGCCTTTAAGGCAAGAAGACTGAAATGAGCCTATAAGGTATTGACAATCAGCGTTTGCAACACATTGTCCTTTATTCACGGTACATTCATCGATGTCAGCACATTCTGGATCATTGCCGGTATAACGAATGGGACACAAACATGCATAGCTTCCTGCCGTATTCTCACAAACTGTATTCTCTTTGCACCCATGGCTGCCCTTACACTCATCAACATCTGAAAAGTACAAAGCCAGATAGATGGAACGAGAGAGGATTTTGCCGGACTAAAGAGCACAACCGTTCGCTGGAGTTTTGCAGACTGTCCCAAGGACTGGCACTCAACGTCTGACTGTCCGTGGTTGTAGATTTAACGGGTTTCTGTTACATTCTTTGTCCAGAAACAACAAGACAATGCGTCAGATGCATGTATAGGCACAAGTCATGACGGTTGTGCTTGACGACCTTTGTTCTTTATTATGAAGCTTACTTCATCTCACCATGCTGCAGTTGCTAATGGCGACGTATCCCCCACAAATGATACTCAACGTCCACAGCCCATTGGTCGAAACGGATAGATATCAAAGTGGGGATGGGATATCCATGATGAAACCCTTTCCAGGGTATTGGTACCAGATTTAACCGCAGGGTCCACAGGCATGATTCCTGTAGGACGATACGTTGTACCGGTAGGACGCACTACAGCGCTGAGGGGCGTTGTACCGGGAAGATCCCCTACAGATGCATTTCTTAATGTGTGGAGATGTAGGGCCATTTATAATTCCTTTCTAGATTATTTTAGTACCCTCTTGGTAGTCTGACAGGTTCCCTTTGGCAGTGTGTTGCAGCAGTTCCTCTCCCTCTCTCTCTCTCTGTCTTTCTCTCACGCGCGCTGCCTTTCTCTCCCTCTTCCCTCTCCCTCTTTCTTCCTCTTTCCCTCTTTTTCTCTCCCTCCACCACTCTCCCTCCCTCTCTCGGCATCTTTGTTTCCCTCATTTTCTCTTCCTCTCTTCCCCTTTTCCACGAGCTCCGCTGTTTCTTTCCTTCTTTTTCTCGCTATAATGGCATGTTTTATCGGTAGGACCTGGACATCCTCGGGAGGAAGCTTGCCTTTGCAATTTATCGCTAACATTGAGCGAATGAACACAGGAACTATGAAATGCCTTTCAGCGAAAACGTTGTACTCAGCTGTTCCACCCTAGAAGAAAATATGTTCTTGTTTACAGTTTCCAATCTCTGGTTTTTCCGTTTTTATATCTATTACAAAATACTTTCGTTACGTCCTAGTGACAAAGAGAGCACTGATTCAGAACTAGTGTTCTTTGAAATGTCTTCTTCACCACGTCGTTTTTTTTTCAGGCTTTATCGAATACTGTTACCACCACTTCTCCGGCCTTTTCACAGAATGAGACTATTGTCCTGTACTAGGCGAGCACGCCAATGAGGACTATACATCCAAAGATCCGGAGAAAATTCCCGATGACTTTCTCATAACAAAGATGGAAGTATTTATTCAACAACCATGGTGACGATGTCTCCGTAGTATGGGAGCGGTGGAAGGAGCGATTCTTCTTGTACCTTAAACTTTTCGTTCGACATGTGGTGAGTCCAACCACTTCCAATCGGTCTTTGCCTCCTTGGTTTAACCATTACTTACGCGGCCGTGTGCGCGCTAAAACCCTTGAAGATCCTAAATGTGGAAATGGTGATAATTATTTTGACATACGGCAAGAAATGTTTCTTTCACTACCTTGGAATAATTTTCCGCATGCAAATTCCGTAAGGTACAGGCCCCGGCCCATTTCCATGTGGTACCGGCAAGTCTTTGAGTTGCTTCAATTAACATACCACACAAACTAGCTTTAACTTCTGCCATAGAGCTTTCGCCTGATCTCGTCAGCGACACATCTCGGGAGCTGAAACAACAACAAAAAATGAGGGGCTACTGACTGAGCTTGAAATCTTTCACCAGCGGCTAAGCAGACTTCACCAACCCAGACTTCACACATTTGCCCCATCGCTCGACATGCACACTGCTTCCAATGAAAACCCCTCACATTACGTCAAAAAGTAGTGTCGCAAACTCAAAAGAAGAAATTGTATCCATCCACAAAAGGAGAGAATATGGGAGAGGAACCCAACCTAAAATGATCTCTTCGGGCTTCCAAACACAAACAATGTATTTGTTAAGCTGATTTTTACTGGTTGCTTGAACTACAAACTACAGAGAACACCACGGAGAGTTTAAAATTCACTCTGTCCAAAACATACAGAGGGGACTGGAGGTCAAGGGAAGCAGTACATGGTGGCCTTGAAGATACCAGTGAACATTTACCAGGGAAGCCCAAAAGGTGCCCTGGGACTTACCTCGAAAGAACTTATCTCTTTTGGATGGAAAGCATTTTATCCATCACCAATTTCTAGAAACAAATCTGGTTGTTAGGCATAGCCACTTCAAAGTAGTCACATATCTTCCTGTTGAGGGAGCCATGAAATTATTTTTTAAAATGTGACTTCACATCCTTTGCGCTCACATGTCCTGGGCTAAAGCAAACTTCAATCCTGTGACATACACTTCTCAGTACTTCGCTTGCTTTATCAATGTTGAAGAAAAGAGGCAAGATAGTATCGAGAATAGTCATTAGAATGCTTGATATACCTTTAGTGCATGCACCCTTGTATTCATAATCTCTCCTTTTTCCCCTTGAAAAATCCCTCACACCCTCGAAAATTTGTTTTTCCCTCCAGTATACTATTATTATGCCAGCACTTGTCTGCCTGCCTTTCCCTCCTCTCCAGGATGGAATGCCTACATTCCCATTTTGGGCACTTTTTACTCCATGTAGATAGCACAACACGCTATATTCAAAATATTAACGTGATCTCTAGTTTCCTATGTCCACCCTCCGGTGCAGTCCTTTTACCTTGCAGCTGATTTCACCGCTGAACGCTGGAACATCTTTACATCTTTTTCATAAAACACTCTTTGTCACCGTGAGTGTCTGTCCCATGTGAATTTATACATTTCACTTCTAGACACCCCATTGGCATCAAGTGAAAAGGAAAGAACAAAAAAATTCTTCTTAGAGAACCACACATGAAAATGTTAAGAAAAAAAGCAAGCAGTTACCCCAGGAATTATGGAGCAGAAAGAGCAACCAGAACTTCACTCGTGCCACCTGGCGAAAGATTTCTGGCTTATGACTGAACACCTGGCGAAGGATTTCTGGCCTATGACTGAACACCTGGCGAAGGATTTCTGGCCTATGACTGAACACCTGGCGAAAGATTTCTGGCCTATGACTGAACACCTGGCGAAGGATTTCTGGCCAATGACTGAGCACCTGGCGAAGGATTTCTGGCCTATGACTGAGCACCTGGCGAAGGATTTCTGGCCTATGACCTGGCGAAGGCTTTCTGGCCAATGACTGAGCACCTGGCGAAGGATTTCAGGCCTATGACTGAATGTCGGCTGCTTTAAATGTCCTAACGGTAGCGACCGGCACGTGACATGATTTTTGAGTTATACAAGTAGCTATCACCGCAAAAGTGAAGAATCAACTCCCCTTTCCCTAACTGAAAAAGCCGAGTAGCAGGAAAGGAGGTAAGAATGAGGAAAACGACTCAACGGAAACAAAGCATCTGCTGGATTATCAATCTTTTCAGACTAGCTTAGAAGAGGAAGCCTCATGCAAGAAACAAGAAAAATGCCTTTTTTCACTCTTCCGTGTCAGGAGAATAGTTTTGGAATGAATCGTACACCAAAATTCATAAAGAAAATCAAATGGAAGGAATCGAAACAGGCGCGTTAACAGCTTGACATTGAACTGGGCGTCAAGACTCCTGACTGCGCAAAAGACTTCCTGTCCAAGTCTGGGTTTTCTAAAGAGCTGTAGGCGAGAATCCTATTTTAATATGTTGATAATCGAGCCCAAACTCTACGTGGATCATATGAATGCGCTAACATTTTCGCATACTCCCGTGGACGTGGGTTTTATCCGGTAGTATTTACTGGTGAAGATCCGTTATAATGCAAGAGGAGAACACTCCACAGTTGTCACGGACGGTAGATCAAAGGTCCTGGAACGGAAAAGGTAGACAAAGGTGTTGTGGTTGTGGTTAGTGTGCTTTATGAAGCGTTTCGATCTACTTCTTATTCTGATTTCACTCTCTGGTATTCTCGATTCCCGGGCTTGGCCCGGATTGTGAGCTTTGATTCATTTATTTGTCTTGAATAAATTTATTCTGTCAATCGGGTCACACTTTTTTCCTTGCTGACCACGCTGGCTCAGCTTTGACCGTTTCACTATGGGGTGGGTAGAGGAGGATAAGGGGGTTGGATTGAACCAGATTGTAGAGGATAACTCTCAGGCATTTCCTAACTTCAATCATCGCAACCATACTCCTAGGTGGATGATATCGCTTTACCTGGAAACTGAACCATTGGCCCTCAATTCTAAGGATGACGCAGTGGTGTAGGGGTATGTACGGCAATACCCAGCTACTGTGCCATTTGTCACCCCAGATTTGTCCGGTCTTGGCAAAGACTTAGTACAGTCCTAGGTGCATCTTTGCCCAGGCTTTTTAAGGATTATTAAGCGAAGTTTTAGCGGATAGTGAGGCGACTCTTGTATTTCTGCTGCCGTAAGTTCAAGTCTCGGTTTAATCATGAAGTTAGTGTTCGTCCATCATTTTCGTTCAATATATTTCCTGCGTACAGTCTCACTTCTTTCCATGCTAGCACTGCCCTCCATTACACGATCACACGTGAACCAGGCGTTTGACCTGATTTTCTGGCGGTCTAGAAGTCAGCGTCTGCACAAGCCAATAGAGCATTAAATTGGTGTAAACCAGCATGCCCCAGAATAAACCCTTGAGCGATATGTAAATGCTATGTCATACAAAGTAGGGAATTCAAAAGTGCGAAGAAGTAGCGCTCGAAGCTATTCCAAGCATTTGACAGTTAATGGACTAAGAATAAATGAAGGGGTCACCATGTGTCCCCTGACCTCAATAAGATTTCTTTCAGTGGAAACAAGGCACCCGCCTGCAAAAAAAGCTCGTGATTAAGAAAAGGATATTGAGAAAACAAAAGCAAGTACATATAAAGGTAAAGGTAAAGGTAGTATGATAATCCCAAGGTCAAGACTAAGACATAAATTGACTAAGGCAGACGGGGAACGTCAGGAGTTTAGACTCAAGTTAGTGGTTAAAATTAACAGGACTAAAACCATCTCTGCTGATTACTAATCATCATGGAAGGGGGTAGATTGTTTCAACTCCTAGAAAACCCAATTTCGTTCTGACATGCAATGAGACATAGAATATCAATAGCATTTGGAAGCTATGATTAGCTTCGCAGGGATGCTCACCTTGGCATGTAACCAGAAGTACTGTCCATTGACCAGAAGACGGACATTTCACAGTCCTTGAGTTGTCATTAATGTCGTCTGGCGAGAAGCTAAAGCCACTGTCACATGTGTAAGTCACATTGGAGCCACCAGTTGCATCATGATAGGACATAGTTGTGTTAGACCTCGCCCCATTCATAGGTGAAGACACGTTGCATGTCACTGTTAGAAAAAGTGTGTTCTCATTTTGATTAGAGATGAAATACCATTGTCAAGTGAGGGAGATTGCGAAGTAGGCTTAAGGAATAGAACAGTTAAAGTGCTTTATTTCTCTTCCAAAGTGTCTTGGTATCTTGTCAATGCGTCAATTCATCAAATTCAAACAAAGGAGTTTCTTGGGAAATTTAAGATATTCATTATGTCTTTTTTTCCCAAGTACTGTTGCTCAGCCAATTTTCAGCACACTCTGGACCGACACGTTGGGCAGGTAATCAAACTGCCATTCACACACCATGCCAGAGCAACTGGTGGAAAAGTACGAGTGAAGGCAAATTCAGTATTCCCAGCGTTCAGAAATATAACACCTTCCGGTCCGTCTTTGAGTTGTGACACAAAAACAATTTTTCCACAAAACTTGGTGCAAGGGAAAACCCCGGCTCCCTACTTAACCTCTCACTTCTCATAACCATTATCAGTCAAAATATTGCCTCATGAAAAACACAAAATCCACCATTCTCGCCTCTGCACACAATCTATTGGTTGGTGGTGCCTGCTGCCAACCACACACGTAGTTATTCTTATTCAACCA
>JAOWAR010161200.1:0-10469 GCA_028571005.1 Clathrina lutea
AGATAATGCAACGTACAACGAGCGAGGACGGAGGAAAGTTGAATGATAAATGAAAAGGAGAGGCACCAGTGAAGGGAGAAGCCAAGATCAATTGAGGCGAGTGTGTGTGTGTGTTGGAGTGTTTGCGTGCATCCCAATTGTGAAACGAAACTTCCACGTCAGGCAAATATATTTAATGTATTTTGTGAACTTTTGCATTGGAAGTATTCATATCTAAAGTAAGCATAGCAACATACCTTACAGGCTCTCGTGCCCTGTCCCTGGCCAGGTTAATCCAACAAGGCTTCAAGCTTCCCACTGATGACTACCACAGCTACTATTACAACCCATGTGGTCCCATACCTGGCCTTGAGGGGGAATGCTCATCTGGAGAGAACACTGCGGTGAGTAGTCTACCAGTTGGATTTTACAAGAAAATCAATGACAGGTACCAAAAGCATTTTGTGGGTTTTCGCTTCTCTCTGTTCTCCCTTGTCTTGTCCAGCTTGTTACGTATTATGCCATTGTTATAAAGGTTCTCGTGTGACTTCTCTAAAGCAGCCATGTTATCAATTGGTTGAAGAAGAATTGATAAAGATTCGAATTTCAAACATGCCACACCAGAGCGTCTTGCAGATGAGAGTTACCTCACTGTCCGCCACACCACATCACGACAGTCTTAGAAGGGATTGGCAATGGTGGATGGCCAAAGACACAGTTTCTAGTTCATGCTCTCTCATCCAACCGGGGGCGGGGGGGTCTTCTACCTGTGGAGGATGGTGGAAAAGGAACACTAGAAGGCTAGCACGTAAAACGTTGTCCAAATTAACCCACCGGCAGTGATATGGATTAGTTCAAGCAGATTTGACAGAAGCTAGAACCCAGTGTTGACCTGCCCGAGAACTAACAAGCGGCACCATTGAAGTCAGCTGTCTGGAGCCAACTTCAGAGTTGGCTGTGTTATCACATTATCCTCAATGGGGACGGTCAATGGTAGAGCTTCTTCCAGGCAATTTGAGAAGAAAAAGAAGAAAGTGACAATAATGCGAGGTTGTCATAGCAGGAAGCATTGATCTTCATGCAGACAGGGTGGACAATTCTGGAGCTTCTGAAGACAGTCAAGAAGCTCCGGTGTACAGTATGACAAAAGCCAGATCTTGAATCTTACTTAAAGTGCTGTGAAATAATTGTATGCACTGCTTGCTGATTTTAGTTTAAAGTCATTTGTGTATGCGTGTGTGCACGTACACTTGTGGCGGTCTGCGTTCCTGGCATCACAGGGCTGCCAGAAAGGTGGGACTGGGCCAGAGGCCGAGTTTTACCGCCTCGGCAAACAAGAAGGAATTACCTTTACCTACATTCAAGGATCCGAGCCCTTTCAAGTTCGACTGAGGTATCCTGAAGGAACGCGCACGAACTACAATGGAGCCAGGTTAGGCACACTTCACAAAGCTTCCACGTTTAATATCTAAACTTGATCATGAGAGCATGCTGGAAGATAAGGGGACAAGTCCTTCACATGATCACATTTGAGCTATTCATCTTGTCAAGGGAAATTTCCATCGCGTGTTTCAATTGCGAATATTGCGAACGTTTCTTCAAAGTTTCATTTCTTCTTTGTCTTGTTATGCAGATCGCTTGTTGTGACAACGGTGTGTGAGCCGGACCAAGACTTGATTGTTACCTACGACGGCGAAACGGGAAATGATTACTCTGAGCTGACATATGTGGGTGACTTTTTACCTTCAAATGATTTACCTGCAGCCCAAGGCCATGTTATTTTTGTGTCCAAACCATCTGAGATTTACTTTTGAAGTGGTAGCAGGTAGTTATAAGTGAAGGAATTCGAAAGACAGAGCGTTTTCTCCGCACGGCTTGCTCAGCTGAAAAATCAGGAAAGCACAGAAAAGGACGACAGATTATATTGACAGGTATATGCCAGGAGACACCTCGGGCGGGGACCTTTCTTCCAACACCCAAACTCACACCTTACATTTATCCCCTCTCCTGCCGTCACCTATCCATGTACTCTGTATGTTTTCTTTTCTTCTCTGGTTTGTGACCTGAAGAAGCCCTGTGGGCAAGACCCTCTCTCTCTGTATATCTGCTCTAACCATTTGTTTCCACTTCGATTGACGTAAGGTCCCTGGAAGGGTAAATGTTGATCCGACTCGCTATCGATCGATTTCGATCGATCGAACGCGAAAGGGTTAACTATCTTTTTCAAACAAGAAAATCCCAGCTGACCAGTCAAATAGTGGAATGAGACGTTTTCGCCTGAAAGTGCTTCTGGCATCATCAGTCATAAAAGACTCAGAGTGGAAAAGGTTTAGACAATTTACGTGCTGTGTTGTTGATTGTTGGTTTCTATCCACCGGATGTGGTTCTCGCCTTGGGATGGCATTCAGTGCTCATTTGGTCTCCCCTAGTATTTGTGATAGGTGTCAATGCTTAGAAACTGCTGAAGAAATGTACACAAACTGCCAGAGTGTTCTAAGTACAACAATGTGGTGGCTGATGCTCTTATTAGGGGCCCATATGTCCCCCTCTGGTAGCATCCCTGACGAGCTCGGAGTGTAGTTGCATGGAAGAGGAGATTAGCCAAGGAAAGAACATGTAACCAGGCCTATCTTCAGAGAAGTGCGCTTCTTTCAATGCCCACATGCTTATTCATCTTCGGTTGCCTTTTTGGCTGTAGGTCCATTCTCTTACTCTTCTCTCAATTGTTGGTTGCGCTCGATCTATAACTTGCATGTGCTTTCAAGCAGAGCGGACTGATTTACCATGTACTCAGCAATAGTGTACTATGAGCAGTGTCCCAGTCGAATTGCATCCATGTCTTCTTTCCTGCTGACAATAACAGCACGAAGCGTTTGGCTAATGTACATTTCGCCAACGTACGGACCGTTTTGCCAAAAATATTTGACTCATGAGCCGAGATTTTCTTGTTTGTATTATGTCGACCCAGTCAGGATCCCTCAAGTTCTAACTTTCTGCTTGAACCTCACTCAACTTATATGATAACAGAATCATGACCCTGTCTGCATTCATGAGGTTTCAATGTGTTTAGGCGGGGTTTTGTGAAGCCTTGTGACAGAATTCTAGCAGAAAGATGCTCGTCCCTTGTCTCGTAAGCAGGCAGCCGTGTTTACATCTGTCCACTGCTACCACGCCCACGAGAAGGAAATGGACAAATTGAACAATTATTTTCTGGGTATGAGTAACGGGGCAAACGCGCAAGCTTGGACACGATCGACACCTTCGCTTCAATAAGTGGATTCAGCAATGGAGAAGAGAGGCGAAGCTAAGATCGGGCCCTCTTCATCAGTACATCACCCAACTTGTGTGTGTGTGTGTGTGTGTGTGTGTGTGTGTGTGTGTGTGTGTGTGTGATTTTGGACCGTCAGTCAAGTTCGGGAATTTCTAAAGGAGCGCGGAGGTCGACTTTCGGAAAGGAAATCTGAGCTTGTTGGAAGAGTGCTCTTCTATGGTAGACACAAAATGCAGCCACAGCGAAGCTAACAGAACGGCATTCTGGACGTGGACGTCGTGATCAACAGCCTGGTAAGGAGTCTGAGAAGTCTCCAGTGTTTCCAGCCAGTGGCTGGTCAAATGACGCCTCGAGCCTGCCTCAAGTGACTGTCGACACTGTCGTGGGTCACCTCGTGAAGACTGGCAAGGCTTGGTACGGGTCGGAGATTAGCGTTGGCCTTTACGGAGAGGGTACCACTTTTTTTTCAGAGGGTGTGCGCATGACGTCGTTGTTGCGCCCGACAATGAGCGTGTTTTCGTGAAGTCTAAGTGCTGGGCTTTACAGAAAAAAGCTACGAAGTACATGCAGAAGGTGATGTTTAGCCAGCAGAGTCGATCCGCGGGAGCCTATGTTGGTGGACTACGCTGCGTGCGAGGGGTGCCCAGCTGGACAGAAAGGGGGTCTTTACCAGCATGTGTTCGCGCTACTCACGGCGGTTGAGCATCATGGTCCACGTCCTGAAAACAGCACCTTACCTGGCGCTGAGCCAATGACTTTCGTCCGACGGTCTTGGGGCCCACAAGAGAGTGGCGTCAAGCCTCGCTCACTGATGCAGAATGTAGTGGAGATGGCCAAAATGAGGGGGGGGGGGTTGAGCACAAGGGCAAATCTGTGGCCTGTGTTCTGTTCGAGGCACGGGGAAAGAATGTAAGGAATGTTACCTTAGAGGACATCAATGAGCTCTATTCAGCATTGCTCAAGAACTCCCGTTTCCTGATTTCGAACTCGAAGTCCATTCACCCAGAGGAGACGGCTTTGGGAGATGCGCCAAAAGGGAGTGCACTTTCATACCAACTCGGTAAACCTCCACCTAAGGCAACTAAAGCATCACGCCCTGCCAAGTCTCAAGCCAAAAGTAGTTTTTTCTCTTGCTCATTGTTGCTGCTGCCAAGACAGAACACACTTCTACTTTTTTCTGGCTACCTGCTTGGCTTGAGAGATCCGCGATACATGGCTGTGACCCCTGCCATTGTAGCATCAATGTACCACGACAGGAGAACTTACCAGAAGGTTGTACACCCTGTTATAGGTGTATATTTACAACACCATTTACATTAGAGAGAGAGAGAGAGACCTAGGCATGGAGAGAACCAGAGAGGAAAAGAACTAGGGTGAGACTGAGAGAGATAGAGAGAGACAGAGAGATCTAGAGAGGGAGAGAGAGAGAGCTAGAGAGAGAGACAGAGAGAGAGAGAGAGCTTGAGAAGGAGAGAGAGAGAACGTGAGAGCGAGAGGGAAGAGATAGAGAGTGAGAAAGAAAGAGCCAGAGAGGGAGGGAGAGAGAGAGAGAGAGAGAGAGATGGGCAGGCAGAAAGAAGCATTTAGTCATTCTGAGGAGATCAGTAATTTTTTGCAATGATACTCAATAAAGTACAGCATTTGAGCTATTTCGGACGAATGCAGAAAAACGTGGAGTTATCACGAGTGGTGCTTCAGATAGATGAAAGAATTAAATTGATAAAAGAAGTCAAATGCACACTAACCCTAAAAGTTCTGGCGGCAAAAGCCGCAAGAGTGTGAGGCCTACTTCAGGCTCACTCTGTTCCTGTGAAGTTGCTGATAGTATTTCCAAAAGAAATGCTGCAACTACTTGAGGCAAGGAAAGACCTCCAACAATCTTTTGCACGGCGAGCTTTTTTTCTTGCAAGCTCACTGTCGTACAAGCTCGAACTTTCTCCTGGAAAGCCGGCCACCACGTTTTCTCTAGAACTCTCCAAGCTCCCTCACAGTCACTGAAGGGATAGCGAAGACGGAATTTCACACTGCAGTTCTGTCGCATCAATGACGGCGAAAGAAGTAGCTGGGTACGCAGCCCTGAAAGAAGTCGGCATGCTTCTCTCGACATCTTCCCAATTAGGCAATAGAGGAACGAGGTCCAGTAGTAAATAGAGGAAGTCGATCCACAGCACCATGCACTTTCCACAAGACAGAAGACATTCTGACCTCGGACTGATAAGCCAAATCCTGCTTCAATCCCCCAAGACGCATCCTCATCAAGGTTATCCTGAGCTGGTCTACGAAGCCGAGCGCGGGGTTTTGGCCAGCATCAGGAGTGTTCATGCGACCTTACACTTCCGTTGCTGCTGACTTTGCCCTCTGAATGTTCTCATGAGAGGTCTTCAGAAATCGCCATAGGATAGTCGACATGTCTATTCTCATCCCTGTCAAAAATATCGTCTGTCCGTGTCAGCGTCATCACTGACGCTGGCAAACCTAAACACTTGCGACCACAGCAATCTGCTCTCTGCTTTCAGGCCGGCGACAGTGCCTTCCAAGTCCATAAGACGTCCCTTGGCAGCGGCAAGGTATTTCCCTATACTCTCGAACTTCGTTATTGGGCCATATTAAAGAAGCTTTGCACGCAAGAGTGCTTCCTTGAGTCGTGCTTAGGCATCATGACGATATTTCTCCGGTCAAAGCCTGCATGGTGGTGCAGGCCGGAAAAAAACACTGAGGGCCCGCATCACGCTTTAGACGACGCCTTTTTCCACTAGCGTCTTCGTCCAAGGTGGCTAAAGAAGTGGAGAAGTTTGCAGCTGTTAAGTGCTCACCGCACACAACCGTATTCCCAGTAATACGAACGTCACCACCCTCGTCCCGCTTCATGGCTTGGATCCAACTGCGACGAAGACCACCAGGCTTTGGAAAGACCTGGAAGATCTGATCACACTGTTTATATCTCCTCTTGACGCATATTGGAACTCAGCAGTGATCATGGCTTGGCATTCTAAGCTCACTGCAAGCACGGACCTCGCCACGACAGAGAATGGAAACTTTAAAGAAGGTTTGACAGCTGGAGACCTTGGCCATCCAAGAACTGTACAGTCATGAGCATACACGCATCTTGTTTGCACTGTGCCGCGGGAGCCATGGCGACACAATTCCTTGCCCCATAACGTACCCAGACAATAATTGTGCAAATGGTCTATTTTCACAAGTGTATCATTTTTAGCAACCACTCTTAAAGCCACTTTGGAACGGCTAACTTTCACCCATCTGGATCTTTGACCCACTGCATTCTCTGCACAGTAGCTCTAAAATGGCGCCTTGATGCTACAATATTCCTACAGTGGCTGCTATCTACATGACTGTACAGACCGTAAATCTACGTGATTCACGACTCTGGCGGCTTCGTGCGGCCAAGACACTCAACTAGGGAAAGTCTCAAAACCACACCATCTACAGAAATTCCACCTGCTATACATTTTCACAATTTAATATCATCTGCAGTTTGCGGAAATTAGTAATTTGTTTGTTTACATTATTATCCAGATTTGTCGGCACCTTGTTCCTTTTTTGAAGTTGCTCGCTCAATTTACCTTTTTGTGTTGTTGCTGATTGCTCATTTCTTTTGCAATCTCTGCCTTGAACTGTCAGCTTCTCTCAGTCTTCCCTAATGCTCTCTGTTCCTTCAATTCCATACAATGGTTTTCCTCCACCTTCCAACCATCACAACCACCACCTCCTCCTCTTCTTCCTCCCCCTCCTCCTCTTCTTCCTCTCCTCCTCCTCTGCTGCTTACTTGGTCTTCAGTCTCTCTCGCTCAATTCAATCCTTTGTGTGAATCTCACTCTCTGTGGCCATCTCTTCCCATGTTTCACCTTTTCCCCTTCTCTCTTCCTTTTTTCTTGAAACGTTCTTCACCCAGGCAATGACGATCAGATCGAAGCATGCCTGCCTCAATTCGGCTTCTTCCTCAGGAAGTAACAGGTCTGAATCCGGGCTCTCGCCAGGCTCAATCATGACCATTATGTAAGAGAAACGCATTTCTAAAACATCGTGTGAAGAGGTGACACATATTCATTGTTTGTGACGGTTTAAGACCTTGCTGACTGCTTTTAACAGAACAAACAAGACACAAACCTCTTGTTCATGTTCCTCTCACCATTAGGAGCCTTGCCCCCTCCCTCTTGCTCTCTCGCAGTCTCCCTACTCTCTCTCTCTCTCTCCTTCTCTCTCTCTCTCTCTCTCTCTCTCTCTGTCTCCCTCTCCTCCTCTCTCTTTCCCTCCCTTTTCGAAGCCAACAGACACTTTTTTCCTGTCAAGCTATGTTTTAAATGGTTCTCTTTCCCCTCCATACCGTCATGACATTGTACAGAGCTGACACTGTTTTCACAGACTGGTACATCTCTTCACTTGCCGTCTTGTCTTTCTCTGAGTCTAAGCAACTGCTTCTCAACCTACCATTTTAGTTTCTGCTTCCTTTGTGTGTCATACTACTCCATTTCCCGATCAATGACTGCCTATAAACCAGCTGAAGGTCTCATTCGTTGTAGTTTATTATCTGCCTCGTTGGAGGTGTAGGTTTAAGTTTCATACCTCCCCTTTTGAATTCTCATCGTCCATACTTTTCTCTCTCTTCGTCTGCCTTTCCGATTTCTCTCCGTTTCCGTCTCTCTCTCTCTTCCCTTCCCCTCACTCTCTCTCTCTGTCTCTCTCTCTCTCTCTCTCTCTCTCTCTTTCTCTCTCTCTCTCTCTCTCTCCCACTTTCTTTCTCTCCCCCTCCCCTCTCTGTCTCAAGCTTCTTCTGCTTGCTCGTCACCTACTTTGCTGTGGGTGTAGCTTACATGCATGGAAAACATGGCAAGACTGGTGTGGAGCTTGTTCCAAACTTGGAATTCTGGAAATCACTCCCCAGCTTGATAAAGGTAATGATCCGGACCGACATAGCCCGTAAACCAATGCGTACGTGAAGTGTGACATCTTCATAGCATAAATTATGTATTTCCTCTAATTTCACAAGAACTTTTGTGAATTGCAGTATTCTTGGGTATTTTCATGAAAGCAGCAGGACTGTATCCCGGTTATGGATAAGGCACGCATAGTACCCGTTGAGTTGCTAAAGGCACAATCCAACTGCTATGTGTAAACAAGGCAATCGGATTGGACCGAAACGTTTCCTATGGAGTCTTCATTATTCAAAATGCACTTGGACTTTTGTCGTGGATGTGCTAATGTCAGAACGAAGTCAGTTTCCAGCTTTCACGAACTGTTTGGGCAGAGTCAACCACTGAATTTCACGCTTTCCCCACACCTCTTGATTACTGGCTAAAAAGGTGGCCTGGCCAGACACCAGTGTGGTTGGACTCAGCACTACCCCCAAAAGCAATATTTCAAGTGTGAAAAATTTGAGAAGAGAAAGTTGTCTATAAACGGAGCCCGACAGACATGGGAACAACACAAAGAGCTGTGTTGCGTCACGAAATGTGCAGAAGTAAGTTATTTTATTTTTTCATCTTTAGTCTTTCACCTTCATGCGTGAGGCTCCAATTTCACACCCTAACACTTGCGAAGAAGAGTAATGATCACTGTTTGGAACGTTTTCGAGCTTGGACTGTTTGTCCTTTTCTTTCTTTTAATCCACAGGAGGGAGCTCTTTTTGTAACCACTCCTTGCCGAGAGAGGATGGGAGGATCGAAGACGGTTGACTATGAGAAACTCTGAACACCCTGAAGAGCGGCAGAGAACCACTCCGAGGTGTTTGACCTCAACTCTGCTTCCCTCTCTCACCTTCCCATCTTTTTTCCTACTGCCGGCCCCTGAAAAAATAACCAGAGCTCCTGAATCTCCTGTCCTGTCAGGCACTACACTTCTCATTGCCGCCGTGCTAAGTTGTTTTGGGCTTGAACGTTTTCGTTGGATTCAGTCTGGGAGAGTTGTTGTCTTTTAAATAATCTGCCAGAACATCTCTGGCCATGCACGGTTGGTTACTCAGACAATGAGATTATTGACAAATGTAAACTCCGTCCAACCTGAATCAACAACATAAACGACTTTCATCCCAATTATCTATCACTGATTACTCATGAGGAGACCAAGACAGTTGCATGGGTCCTGGGCTTGCCAGATGAATGGACAAGATCACATTCAGCAGTGTGCTGCATGATGATGAACAATCGTCCCTGATCTTGGCTCCATAGAAGACCAAACCACTGGCATCTATTCAAAAGATGAGCTGCCAATAGAAGGGAAGAAAAACAGAAACGAAAGACAAGTAGAGGGCAAAGCATGTGACTATGAAGAAATGGCAAGCTTATGCTCATAACAGAAGGGAAGAGGCAACTCTCCAGAGATGAATGAAAAGCAAAACACAACACACACACCAAGAAAAACTCACTTCTACAGTGGATAAAGTCCTATTTGAAAACCGTTTCTCTCGTGCTTTTTTCTGTTTTTCGTTTTGTTTAAGTTTTTTACTTTGAGATGAGAGCGGCACCCAGCACCGCTGAGCACAGACTCTCGGATGGTCGAAGCGCAGCAGAGCCTGAATAATGAAAAAGAACAAATTAACCAGAATTTTTCGTTTCCTGCTCTTGGGGATAGAACTCCGGGGAGTGTGGGCTTTGGACGGGGAAGGATGGAGGCTAGACTACCACATTAGTCGTCGTCCATGGCCAAATGATTGCCGCGAATGTGGGCCATGTCTTCGGTGCCGTGTTCCGGTGCGTCGTCGTCTGACGAAGTTTCGCTGTCGGAGGAATCGCTTCCCGCTCAACGATGCGCTGCTCTCCGACTTCACTCTGCGGTGGTTGCCATCGTGTCACGAATGTCATCATCGGCATTTTTACCTCAACACCTGGCCCCTGGTCAGGCTGGTTCTTGATGAACATTCACCCTGGACAGATACAAATTAAGCCGACTAATATTCAGCAAAGAAGCTCATCCATCACATGTTTCCTTCCCAGGCATTGCTCTCTCCCCGCTCCTACCCCAGACAAGACAAGAACCACCGAAGGGAAACCGCTGGAGAAGTCATGGTGGCAAAGCGTGAACTGAGCCTTTGGAAACTGACTGTCATGTGAGGGAGGGCTCTCTCCTTAAGTGGCAGTTGCTCAGTGGTAACCCAATGGGAGGGAGTGCCCACTCTACAATACCCGCTAAGCCGAGGGTAGGTCAGGCCGCCAAACGTACCTTGGCCTGAGTATTTGGCCATATTTTATAGTATTATACCTACAGT
>JAOWAR010161211.1:0-10469 GCA_028571005.1 Clathrina lutea
TGTGCTTGACACTACTGTAACTTCTAGGACTGAGCTGAGGTGTGCTTGACACTACTGTAACTTCTAGGACTGAGCTGAGGTGTGCTTGACGCTACTGTAACTTCTAGGACTGAGCTGGTGTGTGCTTGACACTACTGTAACTTCTAGGACTGAGCTGAGGTGTGCTTGACACTACTGTAACTTCTAGGACTGAGCTGGTGTGTGCTTGACACTACTGTAACTTCTAGGACGGAGCTGAGGTGTGCTTGACACTACTGTAACTTCTAGGAAGGAGCTGAGGTGTGCTTGACACTACTGTAACTTCTACTACTAAGCTGGTGTGTGCTTGACACTACTTTAACTTCCCTTTCTTTCATACCTTTTTGCACTTATATCGTCGACTTCAGGTAGCATAATTCTTTCCGATCTTTCTTGACCCGAAAGGAACTGTTTCAACATGAACAACGTGTAAAACAATTGTTGGAATCAGTAGGACACAATTGTTACTACGAACGCGCGCTCTGGCTTAAAGTCGTTATCGACAACTTTTAATTGACTCATAGTAACACAGCTGAGCGCCCCTCCCTTCTCCTCCTCCTCTTCCCCTTTTCGTCGTAATAAACACAGTTTTTGTTTGTTTGGAAAAATGCTGACATTCTGGCGACAGTCCCTAGCTTGTTTCGTTGCTTTTCCTTCTTTGGAGGATGGTTTGATGGCACAATTGACTACGAAAACTACCTTCCAACGCCTAGGAAGATCAGTAGGGCCCTGTTGCAACAGTGCCCTCACACCTGGGCTCTCGCTGGTACATTTTCATGTGTATCCCAAGCATAAATATTCATGTTCAAAGCAGCATTGTCGCACAAAAAACATACTAAGGGATTTACACAAATTTATTTGAAATGTTGTTGGTTGGTTTGGTTGGAAATCATCGTTGCGCTTGTTAGCACCATTTGAATTTCACAAACAATACACATTGAAAGAAATCGATACCTTAAATTGGCGCGGGCCAGAGTGCCACCCTTTTGTGTCATTCGTTTTAACATGGTGTGAAGTTGCCCAAGCCAGATGTCACCCACCATCCTTCAGTGAACCAAGCGGAAGTTTCAATAGCTTGTCTTGTAAGAACCTGCAGTTCTTCTTGTCACTTCAATGGCCTTGCTTGCCTGCCCAGATCCTCATGTTCTCTGAAGAAGAGCAGTGGAATATTTGGGAGCAGACCGCAGCCGTACTTCACCTGGGAAACGTCGAGTTCAAAGGTGAGTGCTTTACAATAGAAGTCAAATAGCTGGGTATGGAAGGGGAAACTCGAAGAGGGGTTCCCGGAGGGGCTTGCCAGGAGACGGGGAGATCCCCCTTGGGTTGTCTGTTTGGGCAAGAAGTCATCCTTTGTGTAAGGTACATCTGTCGCAGTCGGCAAAACAGTGTGATCGTCGGTCAGTGTGCGTCGTGCCGTGTTGGTCTAGTGTGTATGACGCGGGAGGCCTGTTCCCGAGACCCAGGTTCGAGTCCTGGTCGCGACACTTGTTTTTTCCCCTGTGGCTTGCCCCGTTTCTTCCCTTCTCACATTTGGACCAACTGGGGCACGTTACACGTCCACCAATAGCCATGCCTATCCCTACCTGCCCTCACTCATGATGCAACCGAATTTTGATCCCCTCCCTTTCACTCTTGAAAACATTTGCTAAGAATTTAACGGTGCAAAATTTTGATGCAAGACAGAGCGGGAGACAGAAGGTAAAATCAGAGAAGCACAGGTGGGTAAAGGGTGAGGGCAACACTTTTAGGAGTGATCACAGTTTGGAGAAAGGGTTATTTCTGTTCTGTTGTTCTCCTTTCCTTTCTCTCGCTCCTTCCCTCTGCTTATCTCCCTCTCTCTCTCACTTTCTCTCCCTTCCTCTATCTGTCTCCCTTCTTCTCTCTCCCTCGCTCTCTCTTTCTCTACCCCCTCCCTCTCCTCAACTCTCTCTCTGTGTCCTCCCTTTCTCTCTCTTCCCCCTCACTCATCCACAGAGCTTGAGATCAACAACATGCCTGCCAGTGAGATTGTGAATCCTGACGAGTGTCACTCAGCAGCCACGTTCCTTCACGTTAAGGCGGATGGTCTGACGAAAGCACTAACGCACCGCACCACCTTTGCACATGGTGAGGTGATCACCACCGCCCTGAGCGGGGAGCAGGCGCTAGATGTTCGCGATGCCTTCGTCAAGGGCATCTACGGCCGTGTCTTCATCTGGATTGTTCAGAAAATCAATCGCGTCATCTATAAACCTCCAGTGAGTGGGTCAGAGATTAGCATCTCTTAATCTGGCGGCCTGTGACATACTCACTCTTGACTTTTACTCATACATTCAGTGCTTGTTTGGAATAGCTTCGTATGCATTAGACTCAGATACGCCAGGTCATAGTTCTAGTACTGTGGAGAAGTCCAACAGTGCCACTTCTTTTTTATCAAGGACTGTCTCTGCTTTTCCCTGCTGTGAAGAGTGGTATTTATGGGGCTGTCTTGACACTAAGAAGGCTTATCGACTCTGCAAAACTGGAGATGCGGAACAAACCATTAAGGGGTTCACATTGATCTGTCTCTCTTCAATGTTTGGCAACTCTGCCGTTTTTCCGTGTTTTTGTTACTTGCTGCACCCAACTGGCTGTGTGCTTGATACAATCTTTTCTTTTTCATTGAGACCTGTCTTTCTTGTCTTCGTCTTCAGGAGAAGAAAGGTGAGTTCTACCTGTCCATTGGCGTTCTGGACATTTTCGGCTTCGAGAACTTTGCGGTGAACTCATTCGAGCAGCTTTGTATCAACTACACCAATGAGAACCTGCAGCAGTTTTTCGTGCAGCACATTTTCAAGATGGAGCAGGCAGAGTACGACCGCGAAAACATCAACTGGGAGCACATTGAGTTTGTGGACAACCAGGTAGGCCTAACATGGCGCATCGATTCCTCCTCAAAGTTGCGGGGCAGCGACGGCTTAGACACCATTTAAGTGGGAGAAGAAGTCGAATTTCAGTCGTTGAACTTGACGTTTCTACTTTTTTTGTGCTGCTTTGCAAAGGCTTCTCTCTCACACACACAACAACCATTCTTCTTGTATGCTAGTTCACACAAACTTTATTCTCGTACATCGTCGGATGTTGTGCGATCATACCAAAAAGAAGAGAAGTACAGCTGTATTTTCATTATTGTACTCTTGAAAAGATAAGTGAAAGGTCAAATACTCAGAGCTGTGGGAGAAATGTTGGTAAGTGTAATTAGTTGTAATGAGCTTTTTAAACGTGTGGGTAGAAAATGTAATTTGCTAATGAAATGAGTCTAATGATCAAAGTAGACTTGCTGATGGAAACATCTGTTCACCACATTTCTCCTCCGTATTCCTTCAAATATGTTCACGTTTTTTGCCTTTTGCTTCTTTTCTCCCCCTCTCTCCCTCTCTCTCTCTCTCACCCCTCCCTCTTTCTCTCTCACCTCTCCTCTCTCCTCCCTCTCTCCCTCTCTCCAGCATATTACTGACCATCTTTGTACAACAATGATTTCTGCTTCTCAATCACGGTGCCCATCTTTTCGAAGTACACGCTTATCGATCGATTCAGACGTGTTTCTGTTTTTCACTTTTCCGATGCTTAGGTTTGTCTGGACTTGATCGCTGTCAAGCCACTCAATATTATCGCTCTGGTTGATGAGGAGAGCCGCTTTCCAAAGGTAATCTTTGAAAGAGCCTCATCATGCGATTCTCACTTTCATCTCAGTCTTTCAGAGATGTCTTGCAATTACGAGAGGCTTCTCGTATTATCCCTGGAAGGTGATTGAACAGAATTCCATGGCAGCTCTTGTCTGCTAGGCGTTAAGGTGGTGCTGGTTTGCACCTGGACTCCCACAAAAAATTGTCCATGTTTCTGAGAACAATGAGCCTTGCACTTCCAGGATGATATTGCTGTGAGAATTCGAGATGATCTTTTCAGAAAAATATTTCCCAATTCTCAAGAAACTTCAGTATAGTGTGTATGGGGATAGATCAGCATGCACAGCTTCAAATTTAAGTTTTCTGTGAATCATTTCGTGTGTATGCTTTCAAATTCCTCTTCCATCATAGTGCAGCACAGCATATCTGTTTCAATTCTGAGTCTTTCTCATTCTCAACGTCTCAGCGCCTTTCCAATTCTTTTTTCTCCTCCAGGGCACGGACACTTCACTCTTGACAAAACTACATAAGCAGCACTCGTCTCATCCTCACTTCCTCACGCCGAAGTCGTCACAGAACACGAAGTTCGGAGTAGCACACTTTGCTGGCAACGTCTTCTATGAGAGCACAGGTGATTGCTCTGAAACATTTCTACTTTTGTGTTTATGAACTTGGAAGTAACAATCATCAGATCTGCCAGTTGATTCAACCATACCCCGGTTCTTTTTGTCTTAACATGCAGTTTCTTTCATCCTGGGAAGAGAATGGACCGATTGTTTGCAGGAGTAGATAGTGTAGTCTATTTTTTTTGATCAGTGTAACATTAGCACATTGAACAGTTACGTAGTTGTTTTTTTTTCACACAGCTATAAGAGACCTTGCCTCCCTTGTACCGGCAAGATAGAAGTCTTGAAGTCATTGCCTTGGGTCGTTTCTCCATAATGACACTTCTCAATGTTTTGTTTGTCGTCGGAAGCTCAACAAGTCATAACAGTCGCGGTTATACGGTGTTGGTTGCAGGTTTCTTGGAGAAGAATCGCGACACGTTCAGCGGAGATCTGTACGACCTCCTTCAGTCTTCCAAATCTCCGTTTTTGGCAGGTCTCTTCGTCAAGGAGAAGAAGATGGTGAGGCTTGGGAGAAAAATCTTAAAGCTTGAGTTGTTTTTCTCCTTCACTCTCCCTTCATATGTTGTCTGACCCTTTGATCTATGACCTGAAGATATGCCATGACAGTGGAAGAAATGAGGACAGTGTGGTACATTGGACTGCACAAACTTGAGCTATGTATTCCTTGTTCCTTCAGAAAGTTTATGTGGAGACATTGTTTCATTTTTCAGGGCACTGAAACACGAAAGAAGTCTCCAACGCTTGGCGCCCAGTTCAAGACGTCTCTCGACCTGCTGATGAAAACACTCAGTGCCTGCCAGCCATTCTTTGTTCGTTGCGTCAAGCCAAACGAGTACAAGAAAGCTAATGTAAGGAAAGGTTAAGAGGGAATGGCGGGTCTGTTGAGAGAGAAACGTTTGGATCTCTCAGGGGGGGGGGGGGGGGTGGGAGAGAAAGGGAGGATGATCGAGATGTCTGCATGGCTTTGGTCACTAATAACACCATATCAGTCTTCTGGCAATGCTCATTTTTCTGAATCAAATGTTCCATTCCCTCATTTTTACCGCATGCGAGCGGAACACCTGACCACTTGAAGGATTCTCCATTTGGCTTGTTCCATTTCAGATGTTCGACCGTGAACTCTGTACTCGTCAGCTGCGCTACTCTGGCATGATGGAGACCATCAGGTAGGATTTATAAATAGAGATTGTTTTCCCCGGTTTATTGGTTTTTTTCTCGTTATCTTATGTGATTACGGCTATTGAACTGTCATCCTCTTCCAAACCTTGAGTATAATTTTTTTTTCTCAGAACAGCCTGATCTCACCATTATACCTGTGTACATTCTTGCCCATCTTTGTCTCAGGATTCGACGAGCTGGCTACCCAATTCGTCACGCCTTCAACGACTTTGTGGCTCGCTACTACATGCTGGTGAAAGGCATGAAAGTATCGGATTCAAGCTCGGTCATTGATCGCTGCCGGAAGATTTTGATTGCCGGTCTTGGAGAAGGACTTTGGCAGATTGGCAAGACCAAAGTCTTCTTGAAGGTCAGTGACAGAAGAGTCATAGAAGTTCACAATGAGGAACCAAAGTGAACGAAATAATATTTCGTTTCTTTAGACATCCAGTTTTGTGATCAGGAACCGTTGTGTCCCTCAACCGACCCTCGCAGTCTTCCCACACAATCTCTTTACAATCACATGAGCATCATCTTTTATCTTTTCCACACTTGGCAAGGAGCAGAGAGCGAGTGTGTGCAGCCGCCATCTTATCTCAGCCTGCTCTTGCCCAACCACTTAAGGTGGCCGGCGCCTGTAACTTGGATACTACCCCAGGAACTGTTGACAGCGTTGACGCTAAAACAATTTTCCTTGCACTTCCTTTGTTTACCGAAAGAGTCTTAATAAATCTTGTTTGTACGGGTTTTTGTCACCCCGAGTAGGTGGTGCACGCTCACATGTTGGGCTAGCCAGCCCCCCCCCCCCCCACGTCCAACCCGTGACCTCCAAAAGTGTGGTGTTGCATTCACCGGAATACCAATGGAAGAACTGCAGGTGCAGGATGAAAGGCAGCTTGCTCCGGCTGCCATATGCAGCTGCAGAGGAGCCCAAACGAGAGGCGAAGTGCGCATCACTTTTCCCTTTGGCTTGAGAGAGCCATTTCCCACCTAACGTAGTAGCAACGCTGTTCAAAAAGTAAAGAACAAAACGTTTGTTTTTTTCTTTTTCAGCAGGTCAGGCTTCTTCAGAATGAACACTTCATCAATCAGTTTGTCTTTCTGCTTTTTTTTCTCGAAGGATGAACAAGACCAGAAGCTGGAGGCTATGCGCGAGACGATGTTGACAGTGCGTGTGACGACCATCCAGCGCGTCTGGCGAGGCTACCGTGCACGACAGTACTTCAAGCGACTGAAGAATGCTTCGGTCATCATCCAGAAAGCGTGGCGAAAGTTCGCAACCCGCCGCCGCTACCTCAGGGTAAGATGCAGACATTGAGAAGTTCCTGCACGTTCTGAGAGATGTTCTTTTCCATCCAAAAAGCCGATGATTTCTTGTTGAACTATGGGAAGCTGTACTTTAGAGGTCATTCTAGATCTGTTCTCGGATAAACGAAGTCTTGCTATTTTGCGATGTTAATACTTTCGTTTGATCATTCCTGTTTCTTCTTCGCTCTCCCTGCGACCATCCCTCACTCCCCTCCACTCCCCCTCTCTTTCTCTCGTGCAGATGCGCCGAGGCTTCATGCGCCTGCAGGCAACGTTCCGCATGCGCAAACTGACGCGTGAATATCGACGGATGCGAGAACGAGTTTACGGCTTCCAGGTAATTGGCACAGTCACATGATTCCTTTGAGCAGGTGTGCTCTAGCTGAAATGCTATCATTTCTAGACTAGAATATCACTGAGTTGATCAAGCTTGATTGGTCCGAAAGTAGAAATTGTTTTGCCATTGTTGTTATTGTAGAAGACAATCTTCATTCCATCTCTCCTCTCCAGTGTCACTGCCGTGGTTTCTTGGCTCGCCGCATCTTCAAGCGGCGCATGTACTGTATCATAAAAATCCAGACCCACTTCAGAATTCTGCTGGCCAAGCGGGCACTGCGCAATCTCCGTGTTGAGGTGAGAAGTCTTCCGACTTCCTTCACTGTAGCACCAACCCAATGGCAGCAGTCATCAATGAAATCGCTCCTGAGTTAGGTTCTCAAAATGATTCCTGCATCCAGTCTATCCATTGGTCATTCTCTGTAGATGCTAGTTTGTTTAGCATGCGTTTCCTCTGTGTACACTAGCTACATCTTAATGTGAAGATTTCTTTTCCGTTTCCCAGTAACTTGAATTGTGTTTTCCTCTCTTGTCTCTTTCAATCAGTCCGTGTTGGTTTTGCATTTCTGGCCTATCATCTATAATTTCCACGACTGGTTGACTGTAGAAACGACGACGTGAAGAAGCTGAGCGGAGGCGCAAGGAGGAGGAGGAACGTTTGCGTCGAGAGATGGAGGAAGAGGCTGCTCGGAAAGAAGCAGAACGCCTCCACAAGGTCAGCCTATGTTTTTTTGTGAACTGCAGTGTGTGATCGAAATGCGTTTAAAAGAAAATTTAATGCAGCTCACAATCCGTGCTGACACCAGGACTCGAACCTGCAGCATCGAATCACCCAGCAGACGAGAATCACCTTACTATCTGCTACGCTATCACGTCATCCTAAAAAAAAAAAGGATGGGCAATGGCGCAGTTTCTAGGTCAGGCTATCTCATCTAGACGGGAGTCCGCGGGAAAATGTGTTTACTTCATGACCACCATTTCATGCACTCGATCTTGATCCCTTCTTTCAAATGACGATTTCGTTGAATGCAGCAAAATCTTGAATTACACCAGTTCAAACTTTGGTCATTCAAATTTCTTTCCTTCCCCAAATTTCTAAATCTCTTCGTTCTTCATCGCTCCCAATGCTTGTAAAATTTCCTTCATTTTTTCTTGGTTTCTGGTTTTGCATGTTTAGGAAGAGCTGGAGCGGCTGGAGCGAGAACGCCAGGAGGAAGAGGAGCTTCGTCGTAAGGAAGCCGAAGAGAAACGCCGACAAGCTGAGGAGGCCGAGAAGGAGGCGGAAAGACGACGAACTGCCGATGTGGACGACTCCAAGATGGTTTGTGTTTATTATTTCTCGTCTCCATTCTTGTAAATCCCTCTCTCTTTCTTTTCCATGAGTGAGCGTGTCAAGTGCAAATTATTTCGACCAGTAAAGCTATGGCTTCATCTTGAAACCTGGCTTTTGGCATTGACTATTTTTATTCACAAGAAGGCAAGGAGTTCTGGCAAAACTCAGCAGTTCTCCAGATTGCTACAATGCATGGATGTTTTTAACAGAATTCATCACATTAATTTCAACTCCTTTTTTTGCCTTGTTGTTCAGGTGGCACAGATTTTCGACTTCTTGCCAGAGCAGGAGCAGGAGCAGCAGAAAGGCACAGCTCCGGAAGCATTCAAGGTATGTGTGAGGGCAGTAGTCTTCAAAGTCTATCCTGTGAAGTCTAACGTCAGTGAGTGCTGAGCATTATTCGAGGAGAAACTTCCTGTGCATCTCGTCATGACTTCTTTTTGAGAAATGTTTGAAGGTAAAAGGGACTTCGAAGGAGGAAGAAAACTTGATCAAGATTCTTTGTCCAACCCTGATTATTGCTGGAAGAGAGCATAAACTATGAGGTGATGGTATGAAACATTGTTGTCTTGGAGACGTAAAGTGCTTCTTGTGTTGCGTATTAAAGTATCATGTTTCTACCCCAGGACTTGGAAGCCGGACACGAGAAAGCCCTGAGGCAGGCACCTTCCAGCCCTCCTCCTGAGATGCTGAAACCCGTGGTCAGTGACAGCTTTCTGCTCTGAACTAGACTAGTGCTACTGATGCTAAATGCGACGACTGCATTTAAGTAGAAGGTTAGGGTAGCTTAAAACGAAGTCAAAAACACGTCGTCGTTGTGGCGTACACAACTCAGGTGCGTGCACAGTAAGATGCGAAGGCAATTTTTTATTTGAGAATTGACTTTTTTTATTAGGCACGACAAGGGTGTGCTTCATTCAGGATGCTATTCTTGATGTTGTGAATGTGGCAATTATTAAGTGGGCTCCTCAGATTCTCAGCTTGGACGAGGAGAACCTTTTTCTTGATTTGTGCTTGGAGAAAACGTTCAGAGAAAGAAACTTTTTGCATTTTAATTAAATCGCTGAATACGTACAGGAGAGTTGACCAAGTCTCTCTTTAAATTAATTCTTACTTTGAACTTAGCGCATCTCCGTGAACTTTGTCAGTTGCGTTGATCCGAGGCTTTTTCTTTGCGTAGCTTTGTTTTAATAGTGGCACCGTCGCTCGAGTGTGTGATTGTGTTCATTGTCTTCCCTCTTTCTATATTCTTCAGCCGGAAGAAGAGGAGGACTTGTCACAGTACCAGTTTGGGAAGTTTGCTGGAACTTACTTTCAAGGGACGGCAACAGGAACACATATTCGTCGTCAGCTCAAACACCCTCTGCTGGCTGGTTTGAGTGATATGGAAACTAGGGTAGGTCGAAATGTAAAACGGAAAAGCCTTTCGTTGGAAAACGTGTTGAAACATCTCATGTTGAAACATCTCATTTGGATCATTGCCTACTCTTTGAGTTTCATCCATGAAGTCCTTCAAGCATGAACAGCCGTTCGAAAGACATGGACCGCTTTTGCCCATTGAGGCATCTCCGTGTATGGGAGGCCAAGGAGGTCTCTTTCATGAATTGAAGGCACTAATTCCACCATCTTGACACAGGAATTGATTTGTCTGCCTGGTAGAATGGTGGCCTTGAGAATGTCACGGCATTTAGCGTTAAGCAGTGAGGATTGACCTTTCTTCCTTCACTTCCATCTTCGAAGGCTGCCCTCGCTGTCTGGATCTGCATTCTGCGCTTCATGGAAGATCTCCCTGAGCCGAGATACCACACGCAGCAGCCGCAAGCTCCTGAGAAGGTAAGAGTGAGACTGCATGTACGCAAGTAATGTGGCCTCGAGTCTGTCTCAGTGAAGCTTGTGCTGCCAGGAGTTCTGCCATTGGAGGGACATAGGAGATTAATGCTTTGAACGAAGGTTTTTATTCTGCTTGAGAAAAGCTGTATTCTTGTTTAATGTTCTCTCTCCCCCTCCCCTCCCCTCCCCCTCCTCCTCTCCCACTCCCCTTCT
>JAOWAR010161222.1:0-10467 GCA_028571005.1 Clathrina lutea
GTCCTTGATTGAGGACATCATCCATGATAGCCAAACGGCTGAAATGTGTATTGGCCAGAGCAGGCATAGACCCGTCACGTTTCTCGCCGCACTCTACCTGTGTGCCATATTCATCTCTCCTTGCTGTTGAGAGCATGTCGGTGATTGCTGGCACTTGCAAGAAAGTTTATTTGCTTCTGACATCCGCCTACATACACGAATTTCTTCCAGCTATCTAGCCGAGAGTAGCCAAAGGAGAAACAAAACTGAAAGGTAGACAAAATCCTGGCCTAGAACTTAGACATGGTTGGCCTAAGGACGCACAGCGAGCAACTGAAGTAAGCTTTGCCTTCACTTCCTTCTCTATGCACAGAGACATTCAGTTTATCCTTCGACCTGCCTCCTCAGAGCAGTCCTCAGGAGACACTGTTCATTGTCCTGCAGAAATATGAGGTAGAGTCAGGGACATTTATCGACTTACCACAAACTGGCTATAATATTAAATATCACGCCAATCGCTTTCCCCTCACCTTCAACTACCTGCGAGCTGGCTACTACCGTTGGAAATTGGACCAATGCTACTACTTCTGTTATGGCTCTGATTTGAAGTCCTCTGCTGCTCTAAAGACAATCGGAAATCCTGGTAAGCTTAAATAATTGATCGGAACAAATCTGTGAAGCCGCTCGGATGCTGTAATCTTCAAAAGGTCACGGACTTGGTCGAGACCGATTTAGGCGAGCAACAGAGGGAGATAAGATAAACCTTGAGTCATGATCATCGGTTACTGCTTTGTTTCGATGAAAGAACTCTGTGAAATTTAGAAGGGTGCTTTTGTGTTGACTACAATGGAACTGTCCATTTCCCCAGCCGAGAATTTGATCAGCCTATTGGGCGTGGGCTGCGTGGGGGGTTGTTTTTTGCATTCACACATTCACAATCGCCTCACCGGATCACCTTCTATAGACGAAAAAATAAAGAACGGCCCGGAAGTGGTATCACGGTCTCACGCAGTCATTAGTGATCGCTCTCCTGTAGATCTGTGGGCAACAGCAAGGCATACTCGCAGCAACCACCTGTCGCTCGGCTTTGGACGGCTTTGGGTGGGGCGGGAGAACACCACAATGGAAGGGGTTTGCCCGATCTTGCCACGAGCCCTTGTGTGCTTGCGGCATGGGGACGGGCCACGGGGAAAAAAAAGGTGGCCGAGAAAATTGACGGGGCTTTATAAGAAATTCACATGTCTGCACGACGTGCATGTCGACCGAAAAATGTGAGTGGCAGTGTTGGACTCTGCGGTGTTGGGGTGAGGTAGCCCGAAACACCGCCAGAGCAGCCGCAAGACGGCCACAGCGTGACAGCTCGACAAGGCACTTACTCATCATTGATCAGCTGCCATGTAGACCACTGAAGAATAAACACAGCAGTTTGCAACAGTTTGCTCTCACGGTGCAAAACAGACGAAATGGGAACGGGAGGGACACCAAACGGCCCTTTTGCGTCGAGGCAACATCCACCGACCCTGGAACTTGCCGAAACTGCCAAGGCTGTGCCCCGTTTGTTGCATGTTCCGCCGCATGCTCTGAGCAGATCTCACAGCTTCCGTCCGTTTTCCTCCCCGGTACGAAGTGCGAGATATCGCTGTCGCCGGCCGGCAAGCCGGGTTTTGCGCGTGTGACTAGCGCTCGGGGGCCGTCAGTCAGTCACCAGAGACTCTGAGGACCTACCTAGTCCATTGGCGTGGCTGGGGAGCGGCGGGTTACCAGTGTATCATCTCATGACTACCTTCTCCCCGAAAAGAAAAGCAATCGATTCCTTGATGGGTCAGGGACTACAAAAGGATCGTGATTGAGCTAGTTGATATGTTTGTGAGAAAAACGGTGGCTCTACCCCCGCGCACGGCGCGGCACGGTCATCACCGGTCTTGGAAGAGCTTTAGTGACTTTCCACTCTCCCTTTCCTGCACTCGGGTACGCTATCTGGGTGGCGTTGCGGCCAAGAAGGCAGCCGACCACGGAAACGCAACAAAAAGAAGAATGATACTATATGGGGAAATTAGGGTCCTCGAGAAAAAGAGCGGACGCAACCACGATAACACCCGCTCCCTGGTCTGGCCAACTGCTTTCGCAGCGTGGTCGGGTGCATGCGTGCGTGCACCATGTACCGTGCCTCACACTGGGTTGGCAAGTCTAACCGCACACGTGTTCGCAGGTAGCCCATGCATCGTGCTAGCGAGCTCGTGTCACCGGCATGCGCAAGGCTAGCGGCTGAAGAGTGGCTCAGCCGTGGACAGCCTGATCGTGTGCGCACAATTCATTGTGTCAGACCGCAGGCCAGCGCTGATTGGCCGAGAAGCTTGGGCGCGGTACGTACCAATCATGCTTGCGATGACCGAACACCAGCGCAGCGGGCAGCCATGCTAGGTTTTATATGCGCGATCCATGCACAGGAAAACGCAGCCAGTCGACCAGCAGAGCCGAGCTAGCGAGCTAGCGCAGACCCGCGGAGAATCTCCACGCTCAGCTGCTGAACCTTGTTTGGTGTCGCTAGCACACAGACAGACAAGCACACGGAACGTGCAAGAGCCAGCGTCCGCTACTAATCACCTCGAATAGCGATCGCGAGACTTGGAGCTGCGGCGCGACTTCCGTAGGTCATTCCGTCTTGAAGAGCGCGCATCCAGCGGAGAGTTTGCGTAGCAGGGAGATTTGGCTTACTTCTCTTCGTGGCAAAAGCTCGCCGCCCGTCCTCTGCTGCATTGTCTGTGATGGCGACAATGACCCTTCAGCCGTCCGTTCAGCACTACCCGTCGTCGAGCATGGCGATGGCGGGCGCACCGGGATCCTACTCGTGCGCCCCACACCGGATAGCAGCGATACCCCCGCTTGAGAAATCACACGACCCGATGGACGACGCTGCCCTTGTCTCACAGGTAATGGGTGATCCTTGCCTCTAGCCTAGTGTGTCCTTGTGTGCTCGCCGTGTATTGTCGAAACCCTCAGCCAGGCCGGACAGCCGGGCCCAGGTCGCTTGCAGAGCTAGCTAATGTTCTAATCGAGCTGCTTTCCAGCAGCTCGTTGCGTTCGCAAGCTTGCAGGCAGAAGACGAGCAGCTGACACTGGTGGACGAGAGCAAAGTCATAAGAACTAGCGAGAAAGGAAGGCGACAGAAAATTGAAAAGCAAGAAAGGATCGAAGATTGAACGACGTTCTTGTCTCGCTGCGCTGCTCCCGACGTGGCGTGTTTGTGTTGGGCCCGCACGCACCTTCGAGCGACCTCGATTCAAGTGCTATTCGCGCTGTGGTGCCTTTCTCTGTCGAATCAATCACTGTTGCCACTTCACGACCAGCAGTTTTGCCGTTTTCTATTATTTTCTTCTAGTCTTCCTGCCAGATCCTTCTTGCTGTACCACCGCCCTCTCCTCTCTCCCCGATGGCAAGAGCAACCTTCTCAAACCATGATCGTTTGGTGAGCTTCCGAGGGAATTCTACCGGAAGCCAACGCACACAGATAGGTGCATGTCAACTCTCACCGCCGACCTAGCAATGTAAAGTCTGGCACGATTGCATTTCTAGTGAACAGGGCTGTGGTTGTATGCAGTACTCAGCATACCCGTGAGACTGAAATACATCAAAACTCTGATACAGTGGCAAGCCTGAATGGCTACAGCAGCAGGAAGTTCACGAAAAAGGTCGTTCGGAAACAGCTGAAACGTATTGTGCTGCATGCAAACGAAGCACAGCGAAATGACGAAAAACAAATCACAACAAAAATTGCCTTTGGTGATGGTCAAGAAGTCTGTCGCATTGCTCCCAAAGCTGGTGTTAGATGTGCATTCTTTGCACCTTGCACGTTGCGGAATGTATCTGTGAAAGACAAGGCTGCGAGTGGACAACACATGCAGCCTACTCTGTCAAGTGTAAGACGTCTGAAGATGAGCATTTGGGCGAAACCCTCATTGTTAGGCAGAATGAACACAAGGACGCCATTCGCATTGGCCATTGTGAAAAATGAGCCATTTGATCAGCACGTCCAGTCATCTCCGCATGAGTTGGATTGGACCACCTTCAGACTTGTAGATCGAGCGAAAAGAAGTAAAGAGAAGTTGCAGGAGCACCTCACGAAGGTGTTTTCCCTAGGCCTCACCGTTTCGTCTCTCTAGCAAGACTCGAGAAGATGACACGAGGTGAACGTCTCTATACATCTATGGACTATGTGCAGGCGCGCGTTACATTACTAGGACAACAAGATTAAGGGATGTGGTACATCTCGCACACACTATTCCGGCAGGCTGAGCTAGCCAAGTTCTAGTCCTCTCTCCTTGTTCACCGTGGCCTTTTCTTTGCTGACGTGAAGAGCTTCTTTCACTCGTCTGCTCAAGGTATTATTTTCTCGGTCTAGGATCTCTGTGAGCTCCCAGTCGATTTTATGGCCTTGAAGAACGGCATGCTCGGTGATAGCGGACAGGTCTAAGCAGTTGTTTCGCATGTGCACCTTACCGTTCATCTACTTTTTACCGTCAAGGAGAGAGTAATTAATAAAAAGAACACAAGGCATGCATGCGACATAACCACGGTAACTGTCCACCATTGCTGAGCATGCTATTCTTCGAAGCCACAAGGTCAACTGGGAGCACCCGGATATCCTATAGACCAGGAAAAGAATACCCTTAGCAGACGAGTGAAAGAAGCTCTTCACATCAGCAAAGAAAAGGCCATGATGAACAAGGACAGAGGACTATAGCTGAGCCCAACTTGTGTGGCTCAGCCTTTCAGAGTAATGCGTTGAGTAGCATTCTTCTGCCCTATGTGACACCTAAAAGTCTTCTCCAACCTCCCTTGTCAATATACAGAAATGATCGCCACACTTCCATTTTCACAGTTTCGACCTGAAGAAGACCTGGGCAACCTGGTTGAAACATCGTCTGGATAAGAACTGTGTGACAGTGAACTGTGAACTTTGATGAATCTAATTTTTTTCTTTTTGACTTTCTGATGCTTCCATAAATCAGCAAAGGAGAGTGCCTTTAATCGAGGGGTCACCACAAAAGCAATTCAGGGGATAAAACAGTCCTTTGTGGTCGGTAGGACACTCGTGCTCGAAAGCTTTTCCATGTCACCATGTGGTATAGCCAATGGCCCATGTGCAAGAGCACTTTGTGGGGATACAACATACAAAAAGGAGTTTTCTTTTCCTAACTGACAGCAAAGTTGGGAAAACACCTCATTTTCCTAACTGGCAGCAAAGTTGGGAAAACACCTCCTTTTCCTAATTGATCGTCTCTTCAGTGACTTTTTTTACTCGATCGCCACACACTTCAGGAAAATAATTTTTTCCCTCACTGCTCTGCTTTCTGATGACTTTTTTTTACTCGATCGCCACTCACTTCGGGAAAACACCCCTTTCTCTTAACCGGTCTACTTTCTGGTCACTTTTTGGGGTCTCAAGACTGATCAAGAAAACACCTCAAGTTTCCTAACTGAGGTGTACCTTGAAACCACCTAGAGAAAACACCTCCGGTGAGGTGCTCCTGTCACCATTCCCAATTCAGTGCTGTAAGCATGTTAGACCAACCCGAACAGAAGGTAAGAAGGTCTTGCGTGCATAAACGGCGTCAAGGGTTGCAAGATGTACGTCACTGACTACCATGAAGAAGTTAGAGCTAGATGAAGGATACGTATGGTGACAAGGATCCCATCATAGAACTGGCCTACTGTTATTTTACCTTACACTGTGGGGAATGGTGTCTTGAACATGCCCAGAGCTCGAGTGGGAAAATCGTTCCAGATGACAGAGCAAGCAAAGAAGAAGGACTTGGTCGACCTCAATGACATAACGTTTTGGGAGAAAGCAAATATTCGGCAAAAGCAACCGGATGCGAACTGGGATTTAAATAAATATTCGGAAAAAGCAACCGGATGCGAACCGGGATTTAAATAAATATTCGGAAAAAGCAACCGGATGCGAACCGGGATTTTCATCATTTGGCAGCTGCAGCCGCCTACGCTCGAATTGCAAGGTTCGGCGTTTGACAAAATTGCGCCGGACGTAAATGCTGCAGTTGAAGAAATGAAGAAACCTCATGAAACATCTGCAGACACTGGAATTTTGTGATTTTGTCGTCAGAAAGAAAGGCACAGATCTACTAGTATACCTGCATGCCAGCCAACCTCTTTTAAAAGGGACGGTTACCACATGGAGGTAGCCCTGTATGCGTCGATCAACCCTGCTGTGACCGATTGTATCTAATAGACAAAATAAAAAATAAAAAAACTGAATAATAATAAAAGAAAATGAATAACTTTTACTTTATTTCACGAGACGGAAGTTCTCCTATTCCAACATTGGGTCGTTTGCAGCCAGGAATCGATTCGAAACAAGCCTCCTTTCCATCGAAAGTCGCCCGACGCAACCGATCGAAGACACAGAAGCCGGGGTACCTCTGAAGCATCGATAAGGCTTGCAGTCGAAACGTCAGGTAAAAGTAAACATGTCAATGAAGAAACTCTACTGAAGCCGGAGTTGGCGCAGCGAGGCGTGATCGGAGAAGGCCATGGCGGAACTTTTGGTCGATCTCACTGAGTCCCGACGGCAGAGACCCGATGCCAACAACCCTCCTTGGCCTCATATACCACATATATAATATTATGCATTTCGGGTCGTTTTGTGAGTGTTTTTGTCCAAAAGAAAGGCGCAGATCTACTAGTAGACCTGCGTGCCACCCAACCTCTTTTGCCAGGGATGTTGCCACATGGAGGTAGCCTGGTTTGCGTCGATCAACCTGCTGTGACCGATTGTATCTAAAAGAAAATAAAAAAAAGAATACCAAACGTTTACTTTATTTCCGGCACGAAGCGGAAGGACTCCGGTTCAAACAACGCCCCTTGGGTCGTGGCAGCCAGGAATAGACTCGAAACATGAAAACAAGCCTCCTTCTGTCACCACCAATACTCACCCACACGCACTCGGCCGAAGACACAGAAGCCGGGGGACTTCTGAAAAGAAGGTTTGTAGTCGAAATGTCAGGTAAAAGTAAACATGTCAATGAAAAAACTCTACTGAAGCTGGAGTTGGCGCAGCGAGGCGTGATCGGAGAAGGCCATGACGGAGCCTTTGGTCGATCTCAATGAGTCCTGACGGCAGAGACCCGATGCCAACAATGCTCCTTGGCCTCATCTTGGGTCATTTGCAGCCGCTATTCGAAGCAAGCCATGTTTTGTCGAGCGATGCTCCCAACCTTTCTTAACCACTAAGAAGGCGGAAGATCCACTGGAGAAGCGACTGCAAATCCTTAGGTGACCACGAACCGTTTCCTCGAACTCACTTGTTCTTTGCATTTATTCTTTATCGCTTCCAGTTGTGAAGAGCACTCTCTCTCTCTCTCTTTCTCTCTGTCTCTGTCTCTCTCTCTCTTTCTGTCTTACTCTGTCTGTCTCTCTCTGTCTCTCTGTCTGTCTCTCTGTCTCTTTGTCCCTCTCTCTCTCTCTCTGTCTCTGCGTGACGCGCGTGTGCACGTATGTGAACAGCTCACTCTCTCTTTCTCTGTGTGTTCGTGTGCGTGAGGATGGGTGCATGAGCGCGCAGGAGATAGAGAAAGAAGCCAGAGAGATGGAAAAGGATGATGAGCGAAGCGCAGAAGCTTGGACAATGATTTGACGAAGACATCGTTCACGCCGTACTCGATCAGGTCTTGCACAATCACGCGACCCATTAAGAAGAGAACGGGTAACCCTTCCTTTTCGCGCAGGAGGCTGTCTGCTTCTACGGTACGAGCAAAGAAAAAAAAAACACCAAGAGACCCGACCAACCTCTAGATATCCAGTCTTGTCACGGACTGCGAGGCCTTACACCCAGCAAACGATCGGCCTCATAGACACCCGAATCTCGTTTCTGTCTGCAACCCGAATGCCAAAGGAAAGCGACTGTCCATATCAGTTGGCTATAAGCTTAAGACCCTTCCTCTTGTGTTAACGGGCGAGTTGTGTGATACTCACCTGTATTGTTCACCTGTCTGTAGTTGGCTGTACTCGTTGGCACCCGTTTTTCTGTCTCTATTTATTTGGGCTATTGAAGTGGTATTGAGCCAGTTCTTGTAGACCGAACAGTAACCTCTGTTGTGTGACTGATGCTGTCAAGTTACTACAGTTGGCGGCGAGGATGGCAGTGTTCGGAAACTGAAATAGGAAGTTTCGACGCTAACAGCGATGACTGGACGCTGTATGAAGAGCAGTTAGAGCACCACTTTTTGGCGAAATTACCGACGACGAGTGTGAGAGAGCAATTTTCTTGAGTGTGTGTGGTCGGTCAACTTACCGTCCGCTGAGGAATATAGTTACGCCAGAGAAGCCCACAGAGAAGACCTTTGGTCAGCTGTGCACCATACTCAAGGGACACTTCAACCCGGCACCGTCGGAAACTGTTCGGAGTTTCCGTTTTCATAGTAGATATCGGCAAGCCAGCGAGACAGTGGCGGACTACCTCGCCGAAGTGCGACGTTTGAGCGAGCATTGTAACTTTGGGGAAACTCTGAACAGGCGGGTTTGGGATCAGTTGGTATTGGGGATCAGCGATGACAAGATACAAAGGCGCTTGTTATCTGAAGCCGGCTCGCTAACTAACGTTGGATAAGGCGTTGGACATCGCTAAAGGGCTGGAAGCGGCCGAGAAAGGAGTTGCAGAGCTGAGTAGAGCAAAGAAATTAGAGGCGGCTGAAACGGTGCAGAAGACAGCAACTAACCTAAAAAGAACGATCCCACTCGAGGAGACGGCTGTGCTATCGCTGCGGATCTAACCAGCACTTGGCTAAGCCGAGTCATGTCGGTTTGCGGAGGCCATGTGTCACAATTGTGGGAAAAAGGGACATCTGGCCCGGGTGTGCAGATCATCGAGGAAATCAGATAAGTCTGTTAAAGCTGTCGACGAAGTGTCAGAGCCACAGAGCGGGACGGATGTCGACTCAGTGCTGGTGGCATATTCGAATCGAAACCGGCGCACAGAGTGAAGCGTTCAAGCAAGACATAATCCTCGATGAGACCTGGACGCTGCCCATGGAAATTGATACAGGGGCAGGAGTGTCTCTGTTGCCTACAAGAATGTACAATCAATGGAAGAAGGAAAGCTCAAGCTGTCCAGCTCTGCGAGCGACAGGCATCAGTACAGTTGAGATCCTACACAAGCGATAAAATACAAATTGTGGGGAAAATTGCAGTGGATCTGCGACACTCCGGCTGGAGTGAAGGGCACGCAGGTGCATGGTGGTGGAAGGAAGAGGCCCTCTGCTGCTAGGTCGGGACTTGATGGCTCTGCTTGGCATGTCAATCAACTCCATTCCAGAAACGCCAGCGAAGGTGGAAAAACCAAGTAGGCTGAGCGAGATCCTGGAACGCGAAGACGATGTATTCGGAGAAGATTTAGGCTGCTGCAGGGGACCGGCAGTGTCGATTTTGGTGCAGCAAGAGGCAACCCCTAGATTAATGGCAGCTCGGAAAGTGCCATATGCTTGGAACCAGAAACAGGAAGATGAATTAAAACGGCTCCAAGAAGCAGGGATCATTGAGCCGGTAAGGCATTCTGAGTGGGCATCCCCCATTGTGCCTATATTGAAAGGTGACGGAACACTGAGAATATGCGGAGACCATGAGAGAACTATAAATCCTGTGTGCAAGGTGGACGTGTATCCCTTGCCAAGAGTCGAAGATTTGTTCACAAAGCTAGGTGGAGGGAAGAAGTTCACCAAAATTGATTTACGTCAAGCGTACACACAGTTGCCATTGGAGGAAGGGAGTCGTCAGCTCACGACTATCAATATGTCACATGGACTGTTCCAGTATCGACGATTACCATTCGGCATTGCATCAGCCCCAGCCATATTTCAGAGGAGAATTGAAGGAATACTGTCTGGTGTGCCGAGCACTCTAGTTCGAGTTGACGATATACTGGTCACGGGCACGACTGATGAGGAACGTTTTGCAGCGGCTAAGTGAGGCGGGTCTTCGAGCAAAGCTGCCGAAGTGTGCATCACTTCGAAGATTCAGTGATTTACAACGGCCACAGGGTCAACGAAGAGGGCATGCGACCTATTGACGACAAGCTGGAGGCAATCCACCAAGCTCCGACGCCGAAGAACGTGTCAGACTTACGATGTTGTCTTGGTTTGGTGAACTATTTTGGGAATTAAGTTCATGCCAAATTTGTCACACCTGCTCGAGCCATTGAATACGTTGTTGAAGAAGGGAGCACGGTGGACTTTTGGGAAAGAACAACAGAAGGCTAGCTTTTGAAGAGACAAAATCACAGCTGATGTCAGCCGGGGTACTTGTGCACTTCAACTCGGAACTGGAGCTGGTGGTGAAGAGTGATGCTTGCCCTTACGGCCTTGGCGCCGTGCTGAGGCACGTCATGCCAGATGGCTAGGTGAGACCAGTCATGTTCGCCTCAAGGACACTCACACAGGCGGAACAAAACTATTCACAGCTGGACAAGGAAGCGCT
>JAOWAR010161233.1:0-10464 GCA_028571005.1 Clathrina lutea
GGCAAGCATTGGGACTGTTTCATGTTTTGGCCCCTTGTAACTTCCCAGCAGATTACCGGTTAGTTGCGCAGTCTCTTGCATGCATCTCCAATCACCCAGCTGCAGAATTTCTCAACTCCAACAACAGCAATGCGTCCGGCGGCAGCTTCGTGTTCATGTCGCACGGTATGCAGTCTTTACAATCCGAAAAAATGAAATGGAAAGAAAAGTGCAAAGATGATGTCCACATTCACTTCGCATGTCGCGCCGTTATGGAGATGTTAACCGCAAGCTGACTGTTTAATCCCGCTAGAATGGGCGTGCGACCACTAGACAATTGCCGACGGCTCAACTTTCAACATGAACACAGCTGTGTTAAAAGTTGCAATTACGTGCCGCAAGAGGCTGTATAGTAGGAGTATGTACATGCACATCCGCGGCAGCGCATGGTGTGAAGGCGTGTGCCTCTGCATGACATTGTGTTCATTTAATACCAGTTGCTATTGAGCCGGCTCTTCATTGTTTAACTAAGTCAGTTGTCATTATCAGTAGTCACTTCTAGATAAGCCAAATCATGTGCTTGTTGTTGCTTCGAGTATTTTATTACAGTGAGCCTTCTGTGTGGAGGAATTGGTTTACAGTGCCATTTGGTCGACAACATGAATGAAGTGCTGTGCAAGAGTTACAGGATACTGTGTCATGGACTTGCAAGCAAGCCAGACGCTGTGTAACACTCAAAATTCGACTCGTAATTCAACCACAGCCGAGAATTGCAAATGGAAAAGTGTTTGAATTTTGAATTTTGAAAACCATGGTGAACCGAGGAGGAGAAATGGTTGCAACGCAAGCGAAGGAGAATATGAATGGGTTAATAATGACAAAAACACTTGAAGGATAAAAAAGAGGATCGCACTCCAAGAAAGAATGATCAAAGTGATGCTACCTTTTAGAAGGCAAACGTTACCTAAGAAATGCTGGAATTCCTACACATAGAACTGGTCAGTGGCCTCAAGATCAAGCTCGTACCCGTTCAGGTGGACATTCTCATTGTACTCAGTGTTTTTATAATGCTCATTGCTGACGGAGATGCTGTCGGAACTGTCGTACAAGTTTCCACTGTCGAGACCTACTCCTGTATAGTGCACGGCTTGCATTGCTCGTCGGTGGAGACACTTTCGCACGCAGTAAACAATCGACGTGCAGCTTACCAGAAATAGAATGACAAGAGGAAATGAAATGGCGAAGAGAAGCTGTCCGATCAAAACCAAAAACAGAGAAAACAGCAAAGAACAAAAGACTATGATGTGTCAAAATATCAGATTCCTAAGTGTTTGCACCCCTCGTTAATATTGTAAAACAACAGGCATTCACTCTACATACTCCTAGTTGTGTTTTCTTGTTAGGGCTTAAATGGAATCACGAACTTTGTTTTAAAAGAGTGGAGTAGCTCTTCGCAAGGCGAAGTTATTGACGAGAAAAAGACATTTCACTCAAACTTTCTAGAGGCGATTGGCTTTTGTTTGCCTATCCGAGTCCGTCAAACTTGAAACTGACCAAAAACGTAAGTACCGAACGTCCGAACTTGGCGTTGAAGTTCACCTTTATAAGTTTTTCACAACGTCCAGGCGAAGGCGTCGCCAGTCTAGTTCTAAGTAGCCACGTTTAGCTCGCTAGGCAAGAATAGAGCAAAACGATTGGGTTGCCGGACCGGTGCGATAGCTCAGTTGGTAGAGCAGTAGAGCCGTGGCCCGGAATGCCATCTACCCGGGTTCGATCCCCGGTCGCGGCAGTCCGATGATTTTTCGGTCTGCTAGGTGAATCGACGCCGCAGGTTCGAGTCTCGGTGCTTTCTCCTGCCTTTCGCTATCAAAATAAATGATAATGATAATAATAAACGCAGAAGCATATATACTTTAATAGAGCACTGAAAACAACATCACAAGAATTAGCCTTAACCAGTTTTCTTTCCATTTTCTTCAGAGATCTACAGGCGTAATAGTAATGATAAAAGATAGATAAAATTTACTTCGTTGCAACAAGAACCGAGGTATGTGTTTCACTTACTTTTCGATATCGATATTTGACACGGCTAGGCCTAGGGTTCTGGTTGTCTGTCATGTTTTTCCAGCCTGAGGTCTGGTTGTCTGTTGTGCATCTCCCGGCTGGATAGAAGCCTTTTTTACAGTTTGTCTCGAAATAGAGGTCGATATTGAGAGTCGCCTGTCCCTGGTGACACTGGCCTGAAGGAAGCTTGTCGTATTTGGAGCAATAGCCTCTGGCTGATCCAACATATTTTGTATAGCTTGAGCGAAGAAAAAGATCTCCTTTGATGAGGATGGAGACGGTGTTGTTCAGATAGGTATCCCCTCCCCTTGCTGGAAGAACAGTCTCCCCTACCATCACCATTAGGAGTAGCTTGACCTGGGATAGTTAGGTGGGTAGAAAAGTATAGGAAATAGGAGTTCAAGGGAACTTTTGATAAATCTCTTCCACTCTCTGATTATTCCAGGTAAATGCCTCAAGTACCGAGCGCACTTCTAACAAATGTCAATCCCTGGTACTGGTCATGTCAAACTTGAATAAAAGTTACCCCAAAAATTCATCAATAGCTATATTTTAAGACACGAGGCTTCGTCGTTTCTCTGAGTAATTCACCATTTCCCTTGAATGCTATTCTATAATAAGCATCTCCCGCAAGACCTATAAAATCATTTTCATCATCATTAGGAGCCAGATTAACACCGTTGCAGTGCAATTTCCATTTCGATACCAATTTAAACTCTCTCTTCATCGATAAATGCTAGCTCATACCCCCTCAATGCAATTTTCCCTCTTTAAATTTAACCGTTTGGTAACTCTAAATTTTCATCAAAATCAGCTAGTATTTTTCCATCTCTCTGCTTTCACCATTATTTACCACTACCTGTGCTTCGCCCGCGGTTTGAAAAGCTCCCCATTCACTGCTCCACCACTGCAATTCGGCCGTCGATCGACTGGAACGGAAAAGTCGACAAGAAAAGCGAAAATCGAGCGAAAGAAGCCACGGGCGGGCACCAAGGAAATGACCAGGTGGACAGAGGCCCCCGGGGGCAAGACTGATGGTCCCTTGCCCCGTCTCTACGTTTATCCTGGGCCCACACTAGAGAGGTCAGGCGAAAATTAAAACGACGAAGATTTCGCGTTTTGAGGATACAGGTGAAAAAATGTAAGCCTTGAAAAACAGACTTGCGAAGGTTTGGAAACGATTCGATAAAAACGGATGAGATATGAGCCAACAAAATTTTAAAAGAATCAAATATTTTCCCGGCCATTTCCATGGCAACCGGCCACTGCAATTGCACAATGCGCCCGACAGTCCGGCTCTAGCTACGCATGTGCATGTACAGTAGAGCGTGCGCAGCGCTCGAGCGATTTTCGTAAAGAACGTTACGCAGAGGCAAGAGGGAAAGCAAGCTGGCAAAATGCCGAAAAAAGAAAAAGAAAAAGAAACTTCAAGAAAGGATATTTGTACAGTACCGTCTGACTTTCGTCGCGCTGGGTCGAAATTGCCAGTCATAGAAAGCTCAAAACTCCGACGGTGCCGTATGCCGCCAACCCGCACTACAATCCGAACGTTAAACCGAATCAACGAGCGCTCCGTGGTTGTCGCCGTGTTGGTGAACTGCCATAAGGAGGACGGAGCTAAGTAGGACTTTTGAGTGCCATCTGCCGGCATCCGCATCACGCTCTCCTTGTACATGTTGATCTGCCGATTCTGCGGCCGCCGCCACTGCTTGATCTTCTTCGACATCGACGTCTTCTAAGAGTCGGCGCTCCATTGCGCTTTGAATGATTGTCACGAAACTTGGCAGACTACTTCTTCAAACGTTATAGTCGACCACGATCGTCCTTTAAAGGACTTTCCGTCAAAAACACATCCCATGTGATACCCCGAAGCTATTCCTTCCCAATTTTAAGGCGGCTTTTTCCGCTCAAGGTAGATGAAAGACACACCGTTTGAAACTGCAAGCCTTCAGCTTGCCGCCTGTGCAATGCTTAAGACGAATGTTCTTTGCGCACGAAGTGTGCTGGCCTTCAAAGCTGAGGCAGTCGATTGTGCCACGCCGATCTATGTGTTGCCAAAGCCGGCCGCCTACAACGGCGCCTCATCGTGACATCACCTCACTACACACACCGATCCATGTAAGAAGCGAGTCGCCTACTTCGAATAGAATTAGTTGGATGGCATTTCGTTGGGACTGGCGGTGTTTCGTGTTCTGCGAGGATCGTAGCAAGTGTTTTTACCCTGCTTTCCCTTACTTCCATGCTGCTATTTCAACGTTTTATTTTGTTCACCGACAACGGAGTCGGATTTCACCTTTCCCTCCGGTCCAGGTATGCTATGTATCACTGCTTGACACACACCCCGGCTTAAGCCAACCAGAGCCAGCTTCCTGGACGGTGGATGAATTTCGGAAGTTCCAAAATTCCTGGTCGTAGTGGTAGGAGCACTTGGCATGAATTTACTCTCCGCACTTAGCTTTCGCCCCAAAACTAAAGAAACCGCTTTATGTTTCCTGAATGAAAAGCCCGCAAGCGGGAGAAGAGCCTCTAGCTCGAATGGCGCGAATCAAAGGGTGCTCTTAACGCCGCACGTGGCTGAGAGGTCGGAGAAGAGCCTCTAGCTCGAATGGCGCGAATCAAAGGGTGCTCTTAACGCCGCACGTGGGCGAGAGGTCGGAGCCCCAGGGCTGCGTTGATCGAAGTACGTTGTCCTGGTGCAAAAATGGTGGCTGAAAAGGGGGCTAAAAGGCCAAAATTGAGGGAAATTGCTTAATATATAGAGAGATTGCAAATTGTCTTATTTATCCATAAACCTGATGTATCCGTCGAAGTCTAATTGCCAATTTTTATACCGACAATAAATTGTTTTTGCTTCCTCCTTTTTTTCTCTCTGGATCAATTAGCCCGTTAAAACTTCCTGATAGGCAAACCATAGCAACAGGCAAGTCAAGCAATGAAATTCCTGAATAGTCCCAGCAGGTGACTCGGCAGAACCCATACGCTTATCTTCTCGAATCTGAAAAGAGAAGAGAATTCAGGAAGGAAAAGAACGAATGGCCAAGAGCAGTAAAGGGAGAAGGCATGGGCGGCGTAAAGTTTTTTATAATTCCATCAGTTATCACAAATGGCTTACAATTGTCCAATGACCAAAGGCTAGGATGGGTTTTCCATCGTCCAAGATAAGCCATCTGTTATCGAACAGCCTCAATACCACCTTAGCGGTTTCTTCACTATAGGTTTGATCGTTAAAACTGAGAAAGCCTGGCCTGTCTCTCGTAAAAATCTTCAATTTTGATCAATATGTCACTCCTAAAAATATCCAGGTGTAGCTGTTCTCTCTATGACTGACTGGCAAATTGAATGATTTTTGTACCTGAAAGCCATTCATGTTTTACAGCCCATGTTTCGGGTGCTAATGGGCATTTATTATGGATACCGTGTAAGTCATCAGGATTTTGCAAATCAATATATCCACCACTTCAGACTTAAGACGCTTCCAAGAACTATGTGACTTCCGTTTCAGTCCATTTACTCAAACCCTGAGGGGAGATATTGACCCATAGCCGAACCATATACATGTAGGTTATTGGCATCCAGATAAAGTAGTGGAGGCAAGATGTTGGTTTACTGTAAAATTCTTTTTTAGCTCCACCCTCAATTAACATACCCACCTCTAACAAGCGCCTAGCTCTGAAAATGGATGAAACGAATAAGCGCCTGCCTCCTTTTAGCGCCAACCTTTTTCGTGGCACATGAAAAGGTAATAGTGTTTTTTTTCCTGTCATGTGTGCCAGTTTGGAATTTTGTTTCGTCGACAAAAATCTTCTCACTTACGTCTACTTGTACTTGTCTTTGCTCCCGGTTTGCGTTTACTGTTGGTATCTGTTTGCTTGAGACCTCTTTGCTAGGAATACAGAAACAATTCTCTCGGAATTGCAACATCTGTCACACCCGTCTGCTGAACACTTGTCGAGGTGACACCTTGGAAGGAAATTCCGAAATGATAAGTGCATGCCTCTAAGGAGCGCATGCCTCTTTCTAGGGCCTGGCCCGGAAGTGTTGAAATGAATAAGCGCCTATGCGCTGAAAAGCGAGTTTACGGTATCTTCCTGGTGCCTTTTCGCGTAGGGATTGTTAGCTTTCCCGGATCTCTCCGAGAGCATGGAAATAACCCCTATGAGTCCTTTCTTTATGAACAAGTAGGCACTTGATGGTGGGTCGGCGGTGGTTTGAACCCACAAGGGCCAAGTTACCTGAGGGCGGCCTCATACACCTACACAGGCAGCCCTTCGTCTCGGTTTTTCAGCACTGCATGCGAACTGATAATGCCTAGTAAGATCGAAACAGTCAGGACTGTCTGCAGTTTCTAACAACAGAGGTCAAGGTCAGTGATTTTTTTCGAGATTAGTTTGTATTAAAAGAAAAAAAACAGTGCACACCAGGAATACACGGGCAAGGTGTAACAGTCTGGAGGATCAAGACCATTGGTTTTCAAGGCTGTACGGTGGAAATTTTCAAATACATCCCTCAATTGTGAGATTTATATCTGTACATACGTAAAGATCACGGTAAACGCCTATGGTGTACCTCTTGCGCATGTTTGTTGTCTTCATCCGTAGTGCGCTTATCAGAAAGTATACCTTAAAGTGCTTCTTGGGGACACATGCACTCTCATCAAACTTATCAATCTTATCCATATACTCAAAAATATAGATTCCTCACTAGTGAGTAACTCAAAGTGTGTCATGTCTTTTGTGTTGTCAGAGGTGTTGAGGAAAACGTGGAAAAATCAACAAATCTTAATTGATGCCATGATTAACTTTCCTTTATAACTTCAGCAATAACAGTGCCTTGATCCCTCGTCATAAGTAAGTAGAAGAAGATTTTTAGAGCTCTTCTAAAGTCTTCTCTTTTGTAGAATGGATAAATGGCTTTTTCGAATCCACCAACTTTAATGGCCAAATTATTTGGTGCTTCAACTTCATCTTGCCACTGGAAAATCAATGTCCATCAGTTCATTCTTGTAGGCCTTGTATTTTGAGACTTGGCGGGCGTCCTTGTTGCCAGTGTGACCTGCCAAAGTACCTGATTAGCCACATGCGGAATTGTTTTCCTCGTTCATAACGTTTTATACACGGATGTTTATACTTCAAAAGCTCAGGTAATTCACTTTGTTAGATAAGCTCTGGGTTATGTGTGTAAAATGTTCAGATTCACCGACATTACTCAGCGTAAATGTCAGGAATGGCGAGCTTAGGCTCTCATGGGGGAAACCCAATAATCTGACTGAATCACTAACTCCCGCGAACGTGACACAGAGAGAAAGAACAAAAGTATAAAAGCGATGGACCAGCCGGGAAGCAAACTTGAGTAGTTGGAAACCCTGTGCAAAGCTCTACCGACTGAGAAATCAGCCCTATCCGCTGAACGCGCGCTTAACTTCCGTTTTGCCTCTCTCACACGCGAAGTACGCGGCTGCTGCAAACCCTATAAAGTGGCAGTCCTCGCTAGATGCTTCAAGTTTATTACGAGCTCTGAGCCGGTTTTTACAAATGCCTGAGCGGCATTTTGTATATTTCCATATCTCTTTCTTAAATTTTTCCGGATAGACGATTAATTGAGAATGGTTCTAGTTTTGGACAATAGAAGAAGGCCAGGGCTTGTATTTTCCATAGCCCATTCACCAGATATATTTTCTTTTTCCATAGCAATATCCTAACATACCACCGCATCATCTTTCAACAATTTTTGGAGAAAAGTGACATTAATTTCTTGAAGTTCTTTGAATTAAGGAGGTAGGTTAACTGTACCAAATTCAGGCTAGATTTGAAACAATTTTACGATTTTTCTCACTCTCTTCTCGAACGTGTACCTGACGGGTTTCATAGAGAAAAGGGAGCATGGCAACGTTTATGGCCCTTTAAATTCCGGCCTTGCTCATCTTCCATCTACCTTTATTTCCGAGGTCTTTGGCGACGGCACGAAGGTCTTTCAATGTTGACGCTTTTTGGAGAAAAGTCGAAAGATGTTACTGCTTCATGTTGCTCCATATAAATTTATTTCCCTTAGAAAAATTACTTTGTGCAGCAGTATTTATTCTAGGATTTTAGTCAAGCGGTTCATCCCCGACCCTGTCATCCAATTGCAACCAGCTTATCCAGAAGCCCGACCAGTTCAGTTAAAATTGACCACTGCACACGAAACCCCATTACCCAGAAGACCAACACACATAGCATCAGCTGCCTTGTTGAAACACACATGCCTTACTCAATACGAGCAAGTGAAGAACCAGTTGAGGAGGAAAACTAAGTCTCACCGCCAACCCCAGCCTCCACAGGAAGTGACTCCGAAGATTCACACTAAAAGACAAAACAAAGCTCTGCACAAATAAAAAAAAGCATATCAATCAATGGGAAGCGTTGATCCAAGCAGTCCTTTAACGCTTGGCGATAGATACGCCTTGTGAACTCTGGTTTTGGATTCTGAGCATTCCCGATCATTTGGACATATCTCCATCTTCCGATGGCTGTGTCAAAAAGAATAAAACAGGAAACAGAAGACAAGCTGATCTATGTAGTTACTGATTTTCTAAGGAACGTTCCAATGCAAATGTCTCTATTGTGTTAAGAGAAAACAGCATGTCTGTAGATCAACACATACAGGCCTCAGATCTTATATTCAGCAGAATCTCATCCAGCTTTGCTAAGCGAGGCCCGGGAGTGTCCTTGAAAATGTCGATCTCAGTCTTTACTTGTGCAAGTGAGGGCTGCATTTGTAAAGAGAGCTGAAAGTTAAGGAGAAAACATAGACTTTAACAGAATTTATACCAACTGCATCAGTGACTGTTACTGATGTTTAAGGAAAAACTGCTTTGCAATTGGGAACCACAACCGTTTAAATGGTTTTAAAACTAAGTTTAAAACATTTTAAATCTGCTTACCTTGAGCATGGCAAAATTCACAGACGACAACTGGAACTTGTTTCTCCAGGACACAAGCTTGGGCAAAACCTTGCTCAACAGGAGAATGCTCGTCACACTGAAATTTGACGGACTTGATGCGACTAAGCCATGCTTTTGCAGCCGCATCATCTGTCTCGATCTTCCCGGGCCCGTGGTCTCAACTCCACTCCAGCGCGATGGTTTTGGAACTGCGTCGGAAGGAAGGCACAGCTCCATCGTAAAGCAGTCCACGCACGTGCTTGGGCGTGCTCTTTCACCTTTTAGGAGAGGGATCTGGAAGGTCGTGAGGAGAGCTTTTCTTGACCGACCAAAACTTGGACCTGGCGGTACACTCCAGCGATGGTTGACGCGACCGCATTATGGAGGCACGAAACGCATTTTTCAGCGTCAGCAGCAGGCAATGCTTCCCGGTGACAAATGCAGTGCGTGAACGCGGCGTACCTCATGTTGTGCTTCCACTTCAGACGCGCAAGACCACCGTTGTCCTTGCCTGTGATAGCACTTGCCCGTCGCTGCTGATAAAGAATCGCTTCCAGCTCAGCTCCGCCATGGAGCAAACTTCCTCTAAGCCTTCAAGAAGTGACACCTGCAGAAAATCGAAGGGGAGTGCCAAAAGCTGTTTTAAACCTGAAAGAAAAAGAAACAGTGGCCGAGACAAAAGAAAAAAATTACAGAAATGTGCTCCAAAGTTGAACGAAAAAATACGGACTCACCTTATTGCTATCACTCCGTTTGCTGGCATTGGAAATGCACAGCACGCCGCCCGATCATCACATGTCAGTAGATTCAGCGCTCTTGACGTAGCTCCAGGGGGAGCTTGCCAGCAGATGTCTTGTTTGATTTTCTACCCATTGCTTGGCAAGGAGATCGCCTTGTTTCTGAACACCGGCCGTCCCCCTCTCGGCAGCTTCGGCTTGTCGATGGGACATAGGCTGCTGGCGTTTATTGACGATGGACACCTGACAGCGTTTGCGGCCCTTCACCAGAACGTTTCCCTCAGAACCACTGCCGCCTTTTATAAGACAGTGACGAACAGCAAGAGCAAACCGTTGCTGACTCACGGTCGGCGCTAAACTGAAGCCACGAACGTTCAGTCTTCCAGCTTTCCTTAAAAAATGAACCCTCTCTTTCTCTCTTGTTTAATCTGTGGTGGCTCCATCTTTCCGAGAACAGAAGTCCGACTAATAGGAAAATGTCGAGGAAGCGGCAATGCAGCATCTCTTATCAGAGGGTGATTAAAATTCGCGCCCTTCGTTCGCAACTGGAACTGAATCGTACACTGTATGCATTTGACGTTTTCTTTCTTTTTGTTTTTCGGAAAAAATTCGCCCCTCATGTCCGTTCCAGAGCCCAAACTTCGGCCTATTCTTCCATGCTGGCCATCCACGACTCAAACGAAGCCCGTTCTTTTCTTCGCTCAAAAACCTTTCAACTGGTACAGTGCATCCAGATTTTTATGTTCAAAACTTTGAACAAGCACC
>JAOWAR010161244.1:0-10463 GCA_028571005.1 Clathrina lutea
CTGGGGGCAGGTGAAGCAAGGAGTGATGCTTGCCTTTGCATCCGCCTAGGCCACACTGCTCCTTTCGACGGCACTCACGTCCAGTGTGCCCTTCAGCAAAACACTTGAAGCAGCGACCTTGCTCCTTCGTCCAATCTCGCCGTTTCTCCACCGCCAGATCCTTGAATCGTCGACAGTCAGGGACCAGATGACCAGAATCCGCGCAAAAGTAACACTTTACTTCCTTGCGCCGCCGTGTCCCACCGCCAGATGTCGTCAGTGTTGTCTCAGCAGAACGCTTTCGGTGACGATCTTGCCTGGTCCGGTGCTCTTGCTGGTCCCCTGTCTTCTTGTGCTGCGTGATGCAGCAGACCGCGTCTGCTGGCTCGCTGAGCCAAGCTGCAAGTGTCTTGAGGGAGAGTGCGTCTCGTCTCTTCGCAGCAAACTCCCCCGACTGCAGTCTCAGGTGGTTGGCAGCTTGTTGACCAGCTCCTGCCTCAGTTGCGGGTTAGTTAAGTGCCCTTCACAAGCCATCAACTCCATTGTCGACACAAGGTTTGTCACAGAGTTGGAGAGATCAATCAAGGGCTCTAAATCTCCCTCTCTCATCTGGCCAAACTGTTGTCTTTTGTATCAGGGACTGGATAATCACATCCGGACAGCCGAAGCGCATAAGGGCTTTGTTCAGCCTAGCCAAGTTCTCCTGGTCAGAAAAACCACACTCCGCTGTACTGCTCTCCAACATAGTCATGAACGTCGGCCACTCCTTGACGCTGATGGGCAGGTCTCTGCTAGTGCTTCTAGTCATAAACGTCCATGTCGTTACCTCTTGCTGCTCCAGCTGTCGCCTGACGCATAGCGTTCGCAATAGACTCTCCAATAGTCTGCGCCAGCTGGTCCACCATTGACAGCGCTGCGGCGCCAGCTACCGAACGCGTAAACTCAGCAGGCGTATTCGGTACTTCTCTTTTGGATCGGGTCGAGGACGAGCCTCGCGGCGGACGTGGTCGACATTGCGTTCATCGTCGTGCCCACAAGGTTTCTCTTCCACGTCAAGACGTGGACGACAAGCTTCTCCGTCCTGGGCGTCTTGCAGCTGAGCTTCCATGCGCCACAACTGGCGCTGGTAGGCCTTCTCACGTACAGCGACTTCTTTCTCTCTCTCTGTGCCATCTGCTGGCGCAGCTCGTTGACGCCTATGTTCCCCACAGAATCAGGCGAAGCTTCTCTCTGCCGATGGGAGCAGACTTGGGATTCAGATACCGGATCAGCCTGGGTGAATTCTTCCTGAGGTGAGTTCTTCGCCGTCTTGGTGTGGGAACTGGCCTGTCTGAACATGACCTGGTGACGGGAAAGGGTTCCACAATGTTAGCTGACGGCCGCCGTTGAGGGGTCCAATGCGCGTCCGATCACGTCGTCGTCCTCCTCTCCCTTCCCAAACATCTCTTCACCACGGTAAACATCACTGACAATGGACAACCTCGAGCAAGTTTCCCAACCGTCCCAGCTGTCATTATCCTCCTCAATCTTTGCTTTCTCCACAGCGAGCCGCAGCTCAGAGAGCTCTCGCTCCACGGCGAACTTTTCTTCCCGCGCAAGCCTTCTCTGCTGACGCCAGACGCCTCCTCTCCTACAACTGAGCCTCGGGCAGGCACAAATGAGTGCGCTTGCGACTGCTTCTCGAGACCGAACCGGTCTGGGGGCTTCCCAGCTGTGGAGTGTCTGCTTCGCCTCATGGACTCGCGCCCAACGTAAGCTCACAAAACCGAAAGGCTGCTCATCCAGAGGACTCGTCATCCGGCTTGAAATGAAGCTTTGACGCATGTGGTCAAAGCGTGGTTAACAGACCATCACCTGATTATGCTAGAGGCTGCCATTCTGGTTGTGAAGGCGCATGCGCCAGCCACCTCGTGCTCCTCTTGGCATTTGCTTGCCAAGGTGGCTGGTTGGTTTTGCTCAGTTTTGTTCGATTTTTGTTCGGCTTTTGCCATCGTTCAAGTGGGCGCCGTGCAAGCGGTTCTCGTTCAAGTGGGCGCCGTGCAAGCGGTTGATCTGTGCAAGGAATCTCACTACTTGGGGCCAACGAGCAACCATAGAGGCTCGCTTGACCTCAGCTCTCTCCCCAGGCGGGGTGGTCTAGTGATCCACCACTGGCCACTTCCCGGCAACGGACGTCCGCTCATCGCCAAGACAGCAATCGCAACTCTGACTCTGTCCTCGCCAGCCTGTCCGACCAGAGGCCGACCATAGAGAAGCTCGCTTGACCTCAGCTCCCTCTTTGGCAGGGCTGTCAAACGATCTACCACCGGCCCCTTCCCAGCAATGGATGCCCGCTCGTCGCCAAGACAATCGAGACTTGGACTTTGAGCCTCGCCAGCTTACCTGACCAAAGGTCGACCGGCGTGATGCCCAACCCCCAGCTGGATGCCGCAACATTTGGAGGCAACTGTCATTCCAGCGTCCACTGGTTGGCGACCCCCTGTAGCGCACCCCATCCCCCGCAACTGTACGCACCTCTCAAGTGCGGTCCTGGCCAAGATTCGGAAAGGAGAGTACGTGAATTTCAACTCCTTGCTGAAGCCTAACGACGAACTCGCCGCGCCTTCGACGAAACGCTTACGGCTCGTCGACCCTCTGGATGACCCCGAGGGCTTTTAATGTTGGTGCTTACAAGCGCCCCATCCAGGCGCATCTTGGATCTGCCGTCGCGGATGGACGCTTGGACAACTTACTTTGCCGCTGCATTGTCTTGCGCCCCAGAGTGCGGAGTGGAACTTGTCGCGTATCAAGCAATTATCCTGGACGCTTTTGCGAAGTTCCATACTGATGCTGTACTTCAGTACGATACGGCATTCTGTTGCCTGGTGGCCCACGACACTTCCATCCCCTGGGACAAGAGCGATATTGAATTGTTCGCCCAGCTGATGGTGTCCGCTCGATTCAGCCCAGCCCATGCAGCCAGCGAGCCTCGTCAGCCGAAGCCTTTTCGTCGCTTTCCAGGAGGAACACGAGGCCCAACAAACGGTCATTGATTCGACTCGTAGAACGTCCCAGGATCTGCAGCTGTTCAACGGCGCAAGCGGCTGCAACCTCCCGATCTGCAACTTTGCCCATGCATGCAGCTGCTGCCGCGGCCCACACTCTGCCACAGTGTGCGGCCAGCGGGCCAACAAGTGATTCCCTGTCGCCCAACCACCAGCCGCTAGATGTAGAGGTTAGAACTAGAGGTTAGAACTATAATTTATCTGGATTTACTATGCCAAGAGCTTGCTACTCACCCTGACCAGTCCTTTACATCGTCACTCGTGGATGACCTTTGTCTTGGCTGCCACGTCGGCTATGTAGGACCATGCACTGGCTACATTTCTCCTAATATTCCTTCCAGCCGCAGACACCCGGAAGTTGTGTCATTTCAAATCTAGGAGCACCAGCTTGGACGGCTAGCAGGCCCCTTCAAGGACCCGCCTCTCGGTTATCACTGATTGGGCACAGTGGAGAAAAAGACAGGTGGGCACCGCATTACACTTGTCCACACCGTAGGGCTTCTTGCAACCATTGACCATGCCGTTGCTCTCATTGCTCGCCATGGCCAAGGAGCACTAATGTGCAAAGTTGATCTCAAGAGCACATTTCGTCTCGTCCCAGTTCACCCCAGTGACTGGCCGCTGTTCGGTATATGGGCAAATTCTTGCCGTTTGGCTTGCGTTCCAGCCCTGCTCTCTTCAATCGCCTGGCCGATGCTTTGGAGTACATACTGCACTGCAACTATGGAATTGAGGACCTGATGCACCGATGCTTTGGAGTACATACTGCACTGCAACTATGGAATTGAGGACCTGATGCACAATTTGGACGATTATTAAAGAGATAACTTTATTCTTATGCTGGGAATTTTGCTGGATTCTATAAGGTGGGAGATGAGACTTCCAGAGGATAAATTGGCAGCACTTTGGCTGTTTCTCTCTGAATGGATGGGGAAGGAGAGCTGCACAAAGCGCCAACTGTTGTCATTAATCGGGTCCCTGTCATTTGCAGCCAAAGTAGTGCCTCCAGGCTGAACATTTGTTCGCCGGCTGCTTGACCTTTCCAAGCCGGTCACCCTCTTAGATGGGATGCTATTCTTGACCGAGGAGGCCAAATTGGACATCCACTGGTGGCACACCTTCCTGCCGCAGTGGAATGGATGCTCCTTCTTTCACGACACGGTGTGGACGCGTAGCGCTGATATCCATCTTCACACCGATGCCTCAGGACTTGGATTTGGAGCGGTATACGGAAGCCACTGGCTCTGTGGCGAGTGGACCTCTAGAGGATCAGAGGCAGCGCTCGATTGCCCGGCGGGAACTCTTCCCAATAGCAGTGGCGTGCCGTGTGTGGAGGCACGAATGGTTGTCCATGCGGTTGATGTTCCACTGTGACAACCTTGCGGTGGTGATTTGCCGTACAGGAACATCCCGTTGTCCAGAGATCATGAAGCTAATCCATCTGTTATTTTTCATTGCTGCCCGTTAACTTTGTCTTGCTCATCACTCATGCGCCTGACTAAAGTGGCTGCTGATGCTCTGTCCCGCCTGCACGTAGCGTGGTTTTGCAAACAGCAGCCAGGGGCGGATACGCAACCAACCGAGGTACCACCGATGACTGTGGGCTTGGAGAGCATCTGAATGAGCTGGTGTCAGCAAGTGTGTCAGAGTCATCCCTCGTCGCACTTTATCGCACGGGCCAGGACACCTTTCACAGACACTGCCCAGTGCCAGCGACGCCGGACACGCTTTTGCCTTTTTGTTTCGTACCTCAGCTGTAGCGGTCGCCACCACACCAAGCGCGTATTTGGCAATGGTTTCCGGGTTTCCGGAAACCCCTCAAGAAAAAAACAATCCTGGGTCCGCCGTCCGCATCCACTACAGCACGTACAGTGCACGGTAGATCTTCGTGAACGCAAAAATTTCGCGCCAGCAGCACCTTATCGAGATTGGTCTGACTACCTGTAAAGCTTGTAGTTGTACGATCCTGCGGTTTCAACACGCTGCTGACGGGCTCACTTTCATCTCGGTCACGTCAACTGGTGACGTCAAGACGCTTAGCGGCCCACTTTCATCTCCGTCGCACACCAAGTCAACGTTCTTGGATCATAGTGGGTAGATCTACTAGTGTAGTATACCAGGAAATGCCGCCATTGAAACGACTAGACTAGAGTGACCTGAAACAACATGCCTTGCCAGTCTTTCTTTTCAGGCAGTCGTCAGCGAAGGCGTATAGATGGCGGGCAGCTAACGATTGCTCGTGCGAAAGTAACAAAGACTTCCACTAGTGTATCCACTGCTGAGGCTGATATCGCCCCTGAGCCAGCTCTCACCGCCGACAGCCTGAGCGAGGTTGCAACTGCGTCTGCGAGCTCCGTTCTTCCTGGCGTTGTAAGATTCGCAGAGCCAGTGGTATCTAAAACACCCATCCGCTAAGTTACTGATATTGGCCAGCTCTTCATCAACGCAAAGGGAAGCTCGACCAATAGCGATGTACCAGCATCTCCATGGAGTTTGGAGAAAGCGACCCAGGAAGAGAAGGCCTTTTTCTTGGATAATCATTTTCAGCCAGGCGAAGGCTATCACTTCCCTGCTCGTGAGGAGCGCAAGACGGTGGAGCACACTTCCAAGCGGTATTTTCAGAGGAGTTGGCTGCAGAAATACCAGTAGCTTTTTTCTCCAGTGCGTAACGGTGGTTTCTGCCTTCGTTGCGTGCTGTTTGCGTCAGGCGAAGGCCACGGGAAGGGTGGCCCGCTATACAGCAGGCCTTTGACAAACTTCACCAAGGCAGCGATTGCCTTGAACAAGCACGATCAACAATCGACTCACCTTTCTGCGTTTGCAAAGGCACATGGTCAGTCCAACAGCCTGATGTCTACCAACAGCTGAACGGCGTTCATGCTTTCCAAGCAAGAGAAGACATTGAAAAGCTGAAAAGCATCATCAAAGTCATCGAGTTTTGTGGACGGCAAAACATCTCGTTGCGAGGGCACACACAGAGAGAGAGAGAGAAAGAGAGAGAGAGAGAGGCTTTTCTCTCAATATCAGCCAACCATTGCCCAGAAATCCGGGAACTTTCTGGCGCTTGTCTGATTTTGTTTGGAAGCAGGTGATGAGCGGCTCCTTCAAGACTTCCATACGTCCCAGAGGGCAAAACAGACTAGAGGGAAGAAGGTGACCTACCTAAGCCCAGGCATTAGGGAGTGCTGTGGGTTTTCCATCCGTGACCAAGTTCTCAGTGAGGTGAAGGCTGCTTTTTCACAGTTCTTGCGGACAAAGCTGCCGACAGTTCAAACTATGAGGAGCTGCCTCTCGATTTGCGTTACGTGGACAATCAGTCCGAGATCTGCGAAGAACTTGTTGAATTTCTTCGGTGGTAAAGGTGCTGGGATACATTCAACCACTCACTGTTGGTCTGCAAAAGAAGAGCTTGGACATCCTGCCATGCGTATGTTTGAGCAGGTGGCTCGTGTCCAGTCTACAATAGCAGGACTCAGACTTGATAGCTCATGCACCAAATGGCGTCAAAAGAGAAGCTTTGGAGGAGAGAAGGCAGTGAGTTCGGCTCTAAAGTGCTCTCTTTGAGTGTTTTGACCAGAATTGGAAAGAAGTCACCCAAGACAGCGTGGCGCTACTGGAACTGCTTAATCTAACAGCACCATACAGCTGCGGGTGACGAGAGTACCGATGGCTGTGTAATCGACCTCGCTGCGCGTGATTCGCACCATCCTCTTGGCGCAGATGCTGCTTCAAACGTTGACAGCTGCAGCGATAATAGCGAAGAGGGGGTCTCTGAAAGACACTGCACCTGGACGTACTGGACGGACGACGAATTGTGGAGCTGCGCCTCATCGAACACAGTCGAGGATACAAGAGTTGGCTATGCCAGCGTCCTGGACGTGAAGTGCAGTTCAGATAACTGCGGGGTGATCAACATGGTCCAGACATCGAAGACAGATGTAGGCAAGAAGGGAAAGCGACATGTGTACGACGTGAACACCAAGGCTGCTCTTAGTAAGCCAACACAGACTTTGCGCACTGTCAGATTGCAGTGGATCCTCTTGTACCGTCTCATTGTATGAGAGGATAAAATAAAGATGATTTGGCAAGACAAAACGGCGATGGGCTAACTGCACTGCCACAAATCATGAACAATGCCCCCCCCCAAAAAAAAAAAGAAAAAAAAAACAGCCTGAAACTACCCAAGCAGTTGGGGAAAAAAAAAAGCAACCACTCAGCGCGATCCATTAAGGTGAATTGCATGAATTACTCAAGTTCATTCGGAATGAACTGCATGAATCTCGACCGAATAATGGAGTGACACGATCCCGTGGCAAGGTGTAACCATGGCAAAAATGGCATGACGGCGTCACACGATCGCGGATCCAGCGGCGATCAATATATCGATATCTCATTCTCGAGTTTGGCGAAGTCACTTGCCTTGGCGAGTGGCGGGAAATTTTAGTTCCTTCAAAGTTCTTCGTGTAGATGCTCTGGCTGTTGTTCTCTACATGCAGCTGAGGCCATCGGTAATCAACCATGAGATTGACGGAGTTGCTCGTCCTTCTTTTCGGTTTTGACTTATTATGGGATAACGACTTGGACGTAGTTCAGCTGTGTGGTCAGGAAGACGTCTGCCCGTTTGTGTTGGCCTTCCCGCTGTTCAGGCGGCAACGGTTAGCCCGTCTCAGTGCTTTCATGAACGTTGTTGGCAACTACATCGCAGAAGACTTCCAGCGGCACTTCAGAGTAACTCCAAGAATGTTTGACCTGTTGGAAGAATACTTGAGCGGGCTGCCCCGCCTTCAGCTAGGTGGTGGAAGAGGCCGGCCGCCAGTGAGCTTGAGGAAACAGCTGCTTTTGACACTGTGGTACATGGGAACTCAAGACACGCAACAGAGCATATCTGATTGCTTCGATGTAAGCTGTTCTTCCGTCTTCCGAATCGTTAGGTGTGTGTGTGTAACAACAGCTTTGTGTGAGGTACAAAAGCGTTTCATTGTCTGGCCAAAGTCACGGGAAGACATTTGGAGCGTTTGTGAAGGCTTCCAGTGCCAGGCATACTTGGTGCTATAGATGGGACTCACATTGTTATTCAGCCGCCACAAGATGGGGAACAGTCCTATTTCAACAGAAAAAAAAAGGCAGTGTCACACTACAAGCTCTGTGTGACAGCAGGATGCTGTTCACTGATGTATATGCTGGTTGGCCTGGTTCCACCCAAGACTCCCGTGTCCTTAGGAACTACCCTCTGCTTGAGAGAGCATCAACAAAGCAACAGGCCACTTTTCCTGGGAACAGTTTTCTGATCTCAGACCCCGGGTATGCTGCAAGGGCTTGGCTTGCTCCAACTTTAAAGCGTAATGCAGGACCTCTCACCAACCACCAACGTCGCTACAGCACAACTATCGCCAAAATGCGTGTCAATATAGAAATAGCGTTTGCTTTGCTGAAAGGCAGGTGGCGACACCTGAAGTTTGTCGATGCAGACATAGAGTGGATTCCTGTCCTAATTGTGGCAGCGTGTGTCGTCCACAATGTGTGCATCGTGGAAGAGGACACCCTTGAAGAATTCATAGAGTGGGATCCAGCAGTCGATGCGGATGATGATGATGATGATGACCTAGATGTACACCCATTTCAGCCACCACAAGCTGCGGGTGCTGAGCTTGTCAACTATTTGACTGCTCTTATTGCTGCCCTTCAATAGCATCAAACGGCCTCAACAGCACTGTTGATTCTGGTGAACTCTCCAGGACACTTCTTTCTTTTTCTTTCTGTTTTGGTGTAATAGTTGTTAGCATAGTTGGCATAGCTGACTTTTTTATTTTCATCTTATGGAACTGCATTTTGTGCTTTTCCACTGCACGAAATTTTGTCTTTGCCCTAAAACACCTGATCATTAACAAGGAGGTTTAGCTTGTCAATGAGTGCGGCAAAAGGGGGTGTCAAGTACAATTATTATCCCTGTGAAAAGTGTTTGTTTTCTCTCTTGCAGTCATCCTCCTACTTTTCTAGAGCTTTTGGCCTCTCTCTCTCTCTCTCTCTCTCTCTTTCTCTCTGCTTGTTTGCTGCATGTCTCTGGAGTGCTTTCACCACTCTTAAAAATGAACCTTCCATGATGTTGTTTTGAAAGTAAATAAAACTGCTCGGCTGCAGGCATTGACAGTTGGACGTGAAAGCAAATCAGATTTACAAGAAAAAAAAATGACCCAAGTAAAGCTAGTAAGTAGTTATAACTATGACTTTGCTGTCTGCCATGGACGTAACATCCTTGTGCACATCACAGTACAGAAAAAAAAAACAGCAAGTGAAGCGTTACGTGTCAGTCACCAGTCATGGCTCTGCAATGCAAGCATCTCAAAAGTAGAGCCAGCGATAGCAGGCTCCAATGCTGGAATAGGGCCAACTCACGTAAACCATTTGCTCACAACTATGAATATACCAGTAGTTGATGAGAAGACGTTGAGGAGGAGAGAACAAGAAATTGGTCCTGTGGTTGAAGCTGTGGCAAGAGCTGCATGCCGGGAGGCTGCGGTGAAGGAGTCTGCAGAGACAAACCCTGATGCTGATGGCATTACCATATCATATGACATGGGCTGGCAGAAGAGGGGACGGGCTCATAACAGTCTTACTGGGGTTGGCCACGCGGTTGGGGCAAAAACGGGAAAGATCATCTCATATGCTACAAGATCCAAGCGGTGTGCAACGTGCTACACTGCTGAGCAACTAAAGCGAGACGCACCACCCCATGACTGTAGGAAGAACTTTTCCAAGTCCTCAAAAGCTATGGAGGGAGACGCCATTGTTGAGATTGCCAAGGACTTGGAGCTTGCTGGTGTGAAGGTTGCTGTCATGGTGGGTGATGACGATTCATCAGCGATAAAGAAACTTCGAGAAGAGTGTGGACGAGATATCCAAAAACTCTCTGACCTCAACCACGTGAAAAAGAACTTAGGGAATCATCTGTATGCTCTGAAAGGACAAGGTCATGGAGAACTTTCAGAAAAGGTGATCAAGTATGTGCAGAGATGCTTCACATATGCAGTTCAGCAGAACAAGAATGATCCTGCTGGCTTGCGTGTTGCATTCACTGCCACTGTACCCCACATGTATGGTCAGCATGACTGTTGCGATGCTCGATGGTGTGGCTATGTGAGGGATCCCTCAAACTACAAGCATAAAGGCCTGCCTTACGGAAGGGACCTGTCCAATGAAGCCACCCGTAAGCAACTGGCTCAGCTCTTTGAGATCTATGCAGACAATGCACCCAAACTTGCATCACAAGGAAGCTCTCAGGTAAATGAGGGAGTGAACAACATTGTCGCCAGCAAGCAGCCAAAGTCTAGGAGCTATGGTAGTTCGCCCTCATTCAACTACCGTGTTGGCGCAGCAGTTTGTCAAAAAAATGTTGGCTACTCCTACGTCTCAACTGTATGCCAGGAAAGTGGACTGTCACCG
>JAOWAR010161255.1:0-10463 GCA_028571005.1 Clathrina lutea
ACACGAGTTCAGCTTCTCTAAGTTCAACACTTCTTAACTCCTAGCTCACACCTCTCTGTTCAACACAAGTGCAATACGTTCATTACCTGCATCTCAACACCTTCATTACCTACCAGTTCAACACCAAGTATACTCTAGTCACAGGTCATCACCTATTAGTACACCTATTATTTCCTGGTTTATCACCTACTAGGGAAGTCAACACCTATGAGCACCTACCACTTCCTCACACTAGTATCACGTGGTCACCTCTTCAGTCCTTTTTTGTCTATACAAGTTTGCTCTCTGTAGCTGTCTTTTGCAAGAATTGACTGGCGAAGCCAGAGGCATCTCTGGGGAAACGTCTGAAAGTGACAAAATTTGACTGGTGAGCTAGGATCTGAGAAGGGAATGTCTACCCAGTCAGGATCATTGAAGAGTTATCCTCTAGACTGAAGATAGTTATAAGCTGCAATTCCGTTTTTTGTAAACCATTGTTTTGCACTTCTGTTCACGAGGTTGTGAGTTGTTCACTCAGCTCCAGAGAGAAGACCTTGTCTTCGAGAAGGACACTGACGGTATTGAGTATGGGAAGCTCAAAGCTGATTTATTTTGCAACTTTGCCACCAACAACATGCCTGGAGGATTGGCAGGCAAAGATTTTAGGACTTGTGGGCAGATTCAAGTCCACACTCTGGCCACTGCCTTGAAGACAAGGTTTGGACACTTTCATTCATCCTATGTGATTATTTTTCAATGTGTCCTTGACAGCTGCCGAGTTATTTGGAATGGCTCTTTGCGTCCACGAAGTCCTTTTTGCTGTAACCGAATCCATCAAATATGGCTAAACCATCCTTCAGAGCAAACCTAAGCAAGAGATGTATTAATCATTGTGCCTGCACTACTATCATGGCCTCGCCAAAAGATGCAGGATTAGACAATTATGTAGTCCCTGCAATTCCTGGGTATCGTTGTGCAGTGAGCATTGAAAGCAACAACTGCCTCCAAAAGTCAGAGGCAGAGGAGCTGGCAGCCATGGCTATGGCTGTGGTGCTTCGTCGTAACCCTTCCCGGGTCCAGCTGCAGACCGCACTTGTCTAATCCCAATGAATGGCTGCCAAGAAATAGGAAAGTCATCGCACACTGCCTCATCTTTCAAAACAAATGCTCTGAAAGTAACATTTCAAACCGTTACCATAAACACCATTGAAAGAACTTTTGACCTGATCCTTGCTCATTTCAGCTTTGAGTGTCTTTACAATGCGCTCTCTTCATGTGTCTTGACCTGTTGGCTGCATATCATGTGTACGTCATGGACATTGACACAGCACCAAATTTGATATAAATAAGCGGGCCCATTTTTCCCTTGAGGTGGGTCACTTCTGGTCCTCAGCTCTGTAGTTCAGGGGCATCCCGCTTCTTGGTGTGTGACCATTTGACACACACGTGTATGTGCAGTCCATCGCGCTAGTACTAGGTAGCTTCATGCGCAGTGTGGATAAAAACATGCATTCATATTTTGCAACCACAATGTTCATGTTGACTGCAATGGCTGCTGCTGCTGCTGAGGCCTCGAAAGAACTGCTTGCAGAAGACGATAGAGGCGACTTTTAGCTCGTTGGTGGCCTGGTCAATGAGGGAAACAATAGAGAGGATGGTTGTGAAGTCACAGAGGGCGACGAAAGAGGAGATGGGAACGGAGGCAGAGATGGCGATGAAGGTGAAAATATCAATGGATTTATTGATGGCAGTGGGGATGTGGACACATTGATCAGATTGAAGGCGGAAGGTGCGGCCCTGACGGGAATTGACATTTTGAGCTTTCTTGTTTTACTCTCACCGACAGCATGTCAAGCCATGCATCACTCAACAGGTTAAACAACTAGGTGCTCGTTGGGCTCCCCGGGGACTTCAAATGTCTTTCTGGCACGTTTATATTGTCATTGCAAGCCTACTAGTTGGTTTGTATTGACACTACAAACCTGCTGGCAGGTTGTGCATGGCTGAGTATATTCTATGTGGAATCAATAGTATCAAATGAAGATGCAGTGACACCAGGCTCAGTAAAACCTCGAGTATGCCTTAACTTACAAGCCCAAAAAATCACCAAGGACTTTAAAGCAGAGGTTGCAGGCCAAAGCTGTTAACCATGTGATGTATGCCGATTAACCCGAGGTCAGGGAACATAATATACTTTTATTGTTCTTTCAATACCCTTCCAAGAACTTCAATTTTAGGTAGAGGTAAGGACTGATGAACATGTGAAGTGCGTGTTGGCCAAACAACTGTACGCTCTTCATCTGCATTTCCCAAAGAATGGCCGATGAACAAAGAGGATGTTCTCGCCCGCCAGCAACGCTGACATAGCTTCTGCTGGTAATGCAAAGGTACCAGAGTCAACTAAAAGCGCACAAGTCCTTTAGTATTCTAATCTTTCTGTAACAAAGGCAGTGCTGTGTACAATTTTGCCATGTGCTCCGAACTCAAACTGGACGAAATTCTGCATCGACTTTATTTGGGAAAAATGAACAGACACAAGGGGTACTACAAACGCTTCTCCAACCTCCCTGAAAGGACGGACATTAGCCGCCACTTGGCTGTAGATTTAAATCTGCAGGAGTTAAAGCTATTTCAGCAACCAGAGATTAAACGCTTCAACGAAGTTGATGCAAACCTCAAAGGTAAAAAAACGAACAGAGGCAAGTCTTCATTTCAGCAGAAATATTCCACCAGTGAAGAGGACATTGGTAAGATTAAGGTTTACTTTGAAGATGTCATTGAGTCTGGCTTGTCAAGAAAAGTACCTACTACTGATTGCTTATCCTGGCCATTGTGGCCTTCAAAGTATTGATGTTCAGTTTGCTTTGAAGAAGATGTAGTGTTTGTACCTCCCTGTGTACATTCTTGGACAGTCTGGTCCCACCTCCCCACCTCCTACACAAACCTTATCCCTCTGTACATTTACCGCCAGACAAGCTCATTGACACACCCTGTCTTAGTCTAGGCTATAAGAGTAGGAGATTCAAGCCTGCCGAGTTCAGTTCCAGCAAATGTTCAACTGTCTCCTTGTGAGTGTTTACTTGGGTTAAGTCACAATCCCACAGAAGACTGGTATCGGTTTTGAAACAGACGGCGAAAGAAGATCGTACGTCCCATTTCACCGAGATTTTACATCCAAAAGCTGCCCACAAAGTGTCAAAGACCGCGAGTTCGAAACAAGCGGACGAGTCCGATACTCATGAAAGGTTGCTGCTCTTGGAATTTCATGTCGAAACTTCACCCAGATGTTGAATTCCTTTTTCAATGCGAGTTACCAGGCCAAGTAATTGATGCTATGAAAATGTGGCTGATAAAAGCGCTATTGAGCGAAATCGTTTTGGCTAAATACTCAGACAGATTTTGAAAGAAGTTGGATTATCCAAGCGTTACACAAACCACTGCCTGTGCGTATTGATGGTGATACTTTTGTAGAAGTCAGGCGAAAACGCCTCCAGTGCCTAAACAGTTACTTAAGACGCCAGGCGTCATAGGACGCCATCTTATTGCGACCATTCTGGTCGGTTGAATGGCCGTGGGATACGCACAGGACAGTTCCTGTATTCGTGTCAGGATGTCGCTGCGTGCTTATTGTCTGCGTCACAGGAAATAGCCTGAGCTCCAAAGTTCGAAATTTCGGGAAGTAATGCTTTGTTCAATCACTTGAAAATCAATGTGGAAAGATTTTCTAGCAGAAGAGAGGGCAAGCGATTCTCACTGAAACTGAAGAAATAGCCGGCGTTATTCTTCGTTTGAAGCTCTTTCGATTTTCCCCACTCCTGTGAAAGGTTTCTGCTGTGCTTTGTCTGTTTCTTCTAAAGCGGTATGCTTTTCTTGGCCTAACGGGTTTCTATTGGCAAAACGTCGTATCTCCTACAGGCTCTTTTTTGAAGAACACAACAGAGGGAGACTTCCGCCCCTACTTAAAATTTTTGTAGCTATTGTAACCATATTCGGACTACGGAAGGGCTAACAATATAAGAACATTTTGATGAACAAAACTGGTCACTTTCCGCACAGAGAAAAATAGCAGCATTCACGTGCACTTCCTTATTTAGGTGGTTATCTTGACTAATCCTTTTATGTCTTTGGAACTGTGTACGTCGGGGTACTTGATCTAATGACTTCCTTTGAGATTGTCTTGTTTGTTTCGCAATAGTCAGTCTTCCTCTTCCCCATGTGCGTGTGGCTGGCTGGTGCGTTTCGCACCGTGGCCGGTGAGAGGAGGACGTTACATTGGCGACAAGGATGGTCGAGGAGAGCAAAGTGCTTCCCCGGTTGGAATTTTCTGGGCTGGTAGGCCAAGTCGCAGATCCCTGGAAGCCATGGCATAAGGCTTTCGATCATTACGTTCAGGGAAAGGGTTGGAGCAGGCCAATCGCAGCAACTGAAATCTTTGTTAATGCACCATGGCGGGATGGAGGTGCAAGACCTATTCGAAGACCTGCAGGATCCTCGGGCGGACAATCCTCCTGATGACGATGAGGAGTACAAGAAAACTCTTCGAATACTTGATAAGTACTTTGCTGTGAAGACGAACATTCCGTACGAGCGCCACGGCTTTCGACGGCTCACGCTCCGAGCAGGAGAGACAACTGCTCACTTCTTGTCGAAGCTTTGTCAACGAGCCAGGTTGGACTGGAGACGGATGGCAGCATTCGTGACCAGCGGATCGACCGGCTGCAAGACACCGACCTCAGGAAGAAACTCCATCAGTAACCCGATCTGACACTGGTGAAAGCGTGCTCTATTGTTCGAACATGGGAGAAAGCCTGCTTCCAAGCTTCGCAGATGCACGCAAGCGCGCTGGTCACAGAGGGAGCCCCTGTTGCGGTGCACGCCGTGCAGAGCAGCCAGGCACGACGAAAGAAGCCATGTCGGCGCGGGCCCTCCCAGCCAGAACAGGGAGGGAAGTCAGCTGAAAAGAAAGAAGCATGTTCTTCTTGTGGCCGAACTGGGCACCGTTCGAGCGACGCAGACTGCCCAGTGCGAGAAAAAAAGTTCCGTACTTGTGGAAAACATGGTCATTTCAGCGCGTGCTGTCGATCGCGTTCGTCTGGCGGTTGAAAGGTACAAAAAATGTTATCCGCTCGGTACAAGTTCAGGAGCTCAGTGACGACGAGACTGACGACGATTTCTTCACGTGTAACTTTGTAAATGAGTCAAGCAACGACGATTCCACAGTTCCCGCTGTCTGGAAGGAGACAAGCACGGAACCAGTGATGGACGTTGTCATTGGTGATGCCACGGAGCGTGTCCTCCTTGACTCCGGCTCAGCAGTACTAGACGCTAAATGAACTCGGTCTCGGAGTCACGAAGCTGGCGAATTTCAAGAAGCAGTTGTTCGGATATGGACAGCGCCAGCTGGGTGTGCTGGAAAGCTTTCAGGCGGAGGTCGCAGAGAATTCGCGGAAGGTAACTGCGGAAGTCATGGTTGTCTCTGGCGAAGGACGATACCTCCTGCGACGCGACACAGCCCGCAGTTTCGATGTTGTTCGCACCGGACCGAGTGAGAATGTCATGGTTGTCAACGTGGCAGCCACGGAGGAATTTGCAGCAGCGATTCAGCGCACATTCGCCCCCGTGTTTGAAGGTATGGAGAGGCTGAAGGCTATCAACTTCACCTTCACATTGATGGGTCAGTGTAGCCAGTAGCACAGCCACCACGACGGGTCCTGTTATCCCTACGTCAGAAGGTGACTGACATGGTGGAGAATCTGGTGAAGGAGGACATCATCGAGCGTGTCGACGGACCAACATCATGGGTCAGGACCATTGTTGTATCACCCAAGCCATCTGGAGACATCCAGTTGTGTGTGTGTGGATATGTGAAGAGCTGATGAAGTAATTCTTCGCGAGGATATTCCTCTCCCGACGGGGGATGAAGTTCTGGCTGAGGTGAACAGCATTACAGTTTTCATTAAATTGGACTTCAACCAAGAGGTCTTTCAGATTGAGCTCGACCTCTCCTCGGGGGGAAACCAATACTTTTGCAAGACATGATGGGCTGTTTCGCTACAAGTGCCTCAGTTCACACCAGCTCCAGAAAAATTTCAACAGATCGTACGTGAAGCTCTCGCCGACTGTTAGGGTACTGTGAACATTGCAGATGATGTTGTGGTGCATGGAAAGGACCAAGAGGAACCGACATTTGTATGCAGTGCTGTACCAGATGCTGGAGTGTGATCTTACCTTGAACCTGGCCAAGTGTGCTTTTCACCTGCCAAAGGCCACATTCATGGGTTTCTTGGTTTTACAGCATGGCATTGGTCCTACCGAAGAGAAAGTGCGAGCAATTGCGGAAGCTGAACGGCCAAAGACGGCTTCAGAAACCCGCAGCTTTCTGGGCATGGTCGGATTCTGTGCCAACTTCATCCCGGATTTCTCGACCACAGCAGAGCCACTTCATGCAGTTTCCAGAAAGAATACGGTGTTTCGCTGGGGAGAGAGACAACAAAGGGCATTTGATGAGCCCAAGGCCAAGCTCATCAAAGCCACTGAACTGGTATTTTTTCGAGTGGGATCTCCAACCAAAGTGGTTGCTGATGCCGACCATGTGGTCTGGGTGCCATGGCGATTCAGCGGACCACCCCTACCAATACATTGGGGGCGGTGGGCGCCAGTCGAAACTCGGGTTAATTCGCTTTAGATTTTTCGCTCTCCTCCGAATCACTACCTGACGGAACGGACAATGGTGTCAAGCCAAGAGGCAATATGAATGTACCGGTATGTGACAAAACTGCGAGTGGCCTCGCGACAGAAACAGCGCTGCGGCCGTTTATTGTTATGCTTGTTTTAAGCGATCAAATGAACTCCTTTAAGCGACATAAACGGCGATTGCATACTTTACGGACCTTCCCGGGCGCGTAGGTGAAAACACTGCTTGTAAATGCTGGAATTGAACCGTGGCGATGTCCGGCAAGGTGTTGCGGTCTTGTGGTTGTTTCTGTAGGCGAGAAAAGCGGGCATGTCTTTCACTCTTCGACTGCCATAGGTTAGCTTCCGACGAAATAGAGGACGCTGTTCAAAAGATTGCCGCTGGTTTCTGTTCATCATTTTACGTTTGTACATGTACAAGCGGGCAGAGATGAGCAGGGGACGGGGCTATAAGTTTGTTCTGTCCTGCGCTGGTCGAGTGCCAGCCGTAGGAAAGGAGGATGTTCGCTACAATCTGCGAGGGAGGGCGAGAGCGCCGGATACGAGAGTCTCGCCTGAGCTTTGAGTTCGAACTCGCAGAAAGTGCTGTAATCGAGTGCGGAGTGGAGGCGGGAGAGCACGGTCCGCTATTTTTTTCTTGCGAAGCGACAGTCGGTGACAACAGCCCCACCGTTGGTGTGCGCAGCTTTTCTTGCACGGCCGTTGCAAGTGATATGCTGCAACGTCTGTCATCAACGATGCACAATCCAGAAGGACGGTGCACAAATCGGCGGGGGAATGGATCGTGTTTGAGCTTCGTAGTGCCAGCATTCTGCAGTAAGTTTTGTTGCTACTCCCTCTCGCTCACTCTCTCTCTCCCTCTCTCACTCTCTCTCTCCCTCTTCTCTCTATCTCTCTCTCTTCTCCCTCTTTTCTTCGGCCGCACTCTGACCGCCAACGCGTGGCCTTTCATCAGGTCCAGCAGCAGGATGGCCATGAGCGCACCGTTCTGCACGCAAGCCGCAGCCTCATGCTGTCGAGCACAGGTACAGCCAGAGTGAAAAGGAGGCCTTAGCCTTGGCTTGGACGTGTGAACGATTCCATTTGTATCTATACGGTTTGGCAGAATTCGAGCTGGTCACTGACCACTGAGCACTGGAAGTGATATACTCGCCACGGTCTAAGCCATCGGCCCGTGCTGAGCGGTGGGTTTTGCGCCTGCACCCGTTCAGATTTCAGGTCACGTACGTTCCTTCCGCCAGGAACATTGCCGATGCGCTATCACGTCTTCGCAAGCCAGGGCCACAAGTGAAGAGATGTGATAATCATGTGGCCATGATCGCGACAAGGGCCATACCAGCTGCTATGAGGATAGGCGAAGTGGAACAAGCATTGAAAGTAGATCGTGACTCACGTGGCATCAGGAGCCTCTTCAGCACAATGATTGGGCAAATGCTTCCAAGGCTTTTTCGGCGATTCACAACGAGCTGTCCTATATTGGATATGAATTTTTATGTAGCACCAGGGTTGTCATTCCGTCCACCTTACGGCAGCGTGTTTTGAACATCACTCATGAGGGTCATCAAGGTGTGGTGAGAAGAAAGCAGTTCTTGCGGGCGATGGTCTGGTGGCCTGGCATATACCACGGCACGGAGAAACTTTGTCGTACTTGCCATGGGTGCCAACTGGTCGGTCCAGCAGGTGCCCCACCACCAGTTAAACAGACACCGTTTTCAGACGAGCCGTGCCAGGAGCCGGCCACAGATCTGCTCGAGCCAATACCAAGAGGCGAGCGAGATTGGTTCTGGTGGATTGTTACTCAGCATTCTTCGAAGTTGACGTTCTGCACTCGACAACGTCTGCAACAGTAATTCGGCGGCTCAAAGCCCAGTTTCCGGGACAAGGCATCCCAGTTGGGCTGCGTACTGACAATGGACCTCAGTTCGCATCTGAAGAGTTTAGCAGTTTTCTTCGAAAAATGGGCATCCAGCAATGACGGAACACCCCCCCCCCCCCCGGCCTTTGGCTGAGGGCCGATGAGGAAGTAAAACGACTGAATCGTTCTTTTGTGGAAGCGACTCGTATCGCACATGGTGAACACAAGGACTAGAGGCAGGAACTGACCCGCTTTCTGATGGCATGTCGTACGACGCCACACTCCACTACTGGTGAGCTTCCGGCAAGTAGCCTATTTCGGCGCACGCTCCGGACTAAGTTGCGAGTCGTGGAGCAGTGCCAACAAGATTTCGTTTTGCCCGACCAAGAGGTTCATGACCGCGTCAACAGACGTCAGCATCAGGCAGATGATGCTAATCATCGACGACCCTGTCAAGAGTCACTAGTGGAGGTTGAGGACATGGTTCTTTTTCAGCAAAAACCGACGAATGAGCTATCAACATGATATAAACCTGAGCCGTCTTTTGTGGTTGGCCGATGCGGGGATAAAGTAACTCTCACGGCTACTAATGGTGCTGAATTACGACATAACGTTTAGCATGTTAAGCGTTGTGAAGCAGCGGTTTCAGCATCGCCATTGGGCAAGCCAACAACAGCATCTGTACCTGAACCATCATCAGAACAAGAGTCTCAGCAGCAGCAAGGGCTACGTCGCTCTACACATGAAAGGCTACCACATGTTAAATTTGTTTTGAAGTGACGTGCTTGAAAGTTGGGGGTTGTTTTCAGTTTTCTGCGGGTGTTCTTTTCGTTATCATGACAGCTTCATAGTGTCTGAAGAAAGGGATATATGTAGTCTCTACGAACACTTCCCAATTTAGGTTGTTTTGTTCACTTTTCTATTTATGTCTTTTGTACTTTGTACGTCGGGAACGCCTTGATCGAGAAACTTTTAGATTGTCTAGTTTGTTTCGCAATAGTCATTGGCATTCCTCTGCCCGGTGTGTGTGTGGTTGGTTGGTGCATTTTGCACCGTGGCCCATAGGGTGGAGGACCTTACACATGGGCTGTTCAAAGGTAGGTGCATATCCTCGGACGAAACCTATGGAGTGAAACAAAATTGAAAAGTGAAGAGCAGAAAACATATACAATAAGAATTAAATTCCAACACACTCAAGAGTCCGGGTTCAGCTCATTACTCCGAGTTTCTTGGTCTGAAAGTCCAGTCTTCAGACAAGCGGATTGTGGGAGAGGGAGAGATGTACAGAAGGTGCTTACAAGGCTGGTGACGCTAAGGTGCAGGTGCTAGACAAAAAGGTGGGAAAGGAGGAGTCATTGAGGGTGCATCGAGTCGTGCAAGGACGTTTGGTGCGAGAACGCTACCATGACTGCAGCGCCTGCAAGGAGGAACTGCTGCTGATGGCAGCAGTTCGCTGTAAATTTTGACCGCTTGTTGAGGGCCATTTTTTTGGCGAATAGGATATGGTATGCTTCGGCGAGGCAGAGATTGCAGCACCTGCTGCGGTTACTGTGCGGCCGGGCACGCTCTACAATCCTCCACGTGAGAGTGTAGGGGTGCCGCCCTTCGCAAGTCCCCAAACGTGCTTCAATAGCTCCGTCACAAAAGAATTACCTAAAAGTTTCCAAACTACAATAATATTATGAAAGCGTTTCTGAACTAATGAATGCAGGAATCTCCAAGAAGTCTTCACGGCAAGAGTAATCCCTACAGGTGTTAACATTGACGACGTTGTTGGGGTTGCCATGGCAACACCAACCACCCATGGCTTAAAATATGCACTCTTTTCGTTCAAGATATGGAGAGGAAAAAGGCAAGGAGATTTGTGGACTTCCTGTTATGGGCATTGGACAAATTGTAGAATCTCGACTTTCGGGGGGGGGGGGGGCAAAAGTCC
>JAOWAR010161266.1:0-10461 GCA_028571005.1 Clathrina lutea
TGTGGTTTCGCGTAGCGCATGAGAAATTTGCGGCACGGAGTGTGAATTTGACAGACAATAGGCGGATAAATTATGGCTAAAACGGGTGAGCGATTACGCGTATCAGGGCTGACAAAAGGTGCATTGCCGCATGGTTTTGACACTTACTGGGGGCTTGCCAGCCGCCTGCGCCGCTGTGTAGCGCTTTTATGGACAGCCAAAGTGTGAAACTGCGGCCCAAAAGTCCGGACCGGACGGCCTAAGGCTGATGAAGCCTTCAGCTGGACTGTGCTATGACTTTTCCATGAGTTGCTGCCAGCGTCTTCTGCAATTTCCCCCCAACACCTGATTTTTGCTCCACCGACAGATCAGGAGACAGGTCTCTCTGAATTAGACAGACCTGTCTGAACTTCCTCACGACTTCAATGAGACAGGTCAAAAAAACATATGACGACGTTTCAGGAGTACTGTGGCTCCCTTCCTCAGGTCAAAGCAGGCAGTTATGACGGTTACCACACTAGCTATATGCAATCGGACATGCAACTACTTTCACTAAATCACACTAGGAAATTTGCACTAATATTCACACAATAAACACCTGGCACTAGTATTCGCTCTAAAATTTTGGTAGTCCTTGTGATGATGCTAAATGTCTGAAAGCAGCTACTTCTTCACCAAGTTGATCCAGAGCTTGGGGAGACACTGCGGACCATGGAAGTGCGGACCATGGAAGCACCATGGTGACCATGGAAGCAACATGGTGACCATGGAAGTGCGGACCATGGAAGTGTGTCTGAAGGAACATGAAAAATATAAGAGAATGGGCGAAATTGAAAAGTCTGCAGTGGCTGAGCATGCACGGTCCTGGAGCACTCCATTGCTTGGAAAGCAGCAAAAGTGATTGACAGAGAAAAGAGCATGACAGGGAGACGAGTGAAGGAAGCTTTGAACATCGCTAATGCAGGAGAGGGGACCGTGAATAGGGACAAGGGACTTGAAATCAGCAAGCTCTGGATCAACTTGGTGAAGAAGTAGGTGCTTTCAGACATTTAGCATCATCACAAGGACTTCCAAGATTTTAGTGTGAATACTAGCACCAAGTGTTTATTGTGTGAATATTAGTGCAAATTTCCTAGTGTGATTAAGTGAAAGTAGTAGCACGTCCGATTGCATATAGCTAGTGTGGTAACTGTCATAACTGCCTGCTTTGACCTGAGGAAGGGAGCCACAGTGCTCCCGAAATGTTGTCATATGTTTTATTTATCTGTCTCGTTGAAGTCGTGAGGATGTCAGTATTCGAGGGTCAAGAATTTTGTGGTTTGACTGTCTGAACTTGTCTCGCAATGAATGCCCAGCGGTCTTCTGTCGTCCACCCAGCCTCAACACATTGGCAACCAAGTAATTGACTCACCCAAGAAAGACCGGAGTCGTTACACATATTTCTCTTAATAGCCTTATAACTTAAGCCAAAGCTCCTCAGTAAATGCTAGATATAGCAGACTGCTTCTGTCCTAAGACCATTAAGTTTATTAGGAAGCTTTTTTCCATTAAGACACAGTGGGCGAGCCACGTTCATGCCTGGGATAAAACAACGCATTACGTTCAACCTCGGCGGGCCAAACCATCTTTGGTCCCGAAAATAAACTGTCATGGTGAAAGAAGTTCTTTAAGGTGTTTAGTGCGAACCCCTACCCCTGCTTCTCAGTCCTGAAGAGCGATCCCTGTGTCGTCAGCAGATGCCTAACTGACAACTCTAATGAGTCAGAGGTGTTCTGCCACGCCACATCAGCATAATAATTTCGTGAGCTGCCTCCGTGGCGCAGAGGTTATGCGCTCGCTTTCTGCCGTGGCGGCGGCGAATGGCTTTGGGTTCGATTCCCCTCAGCGGTTGTTGGCGATCCATGCAGAGACCGTTGATTAGCCTGAGGCTATTGGCTAATGCACGTTCAACAAATTGGTTAACCATATATTATGATAATGTCCTATCCGGGAGCAGACATCATCAGAAGGTTGAGTTCCAAGAAGGATAAAGGGACAAACTCCTGAGTGACGGACACAGCACCCCCTGCAGAGTTCTTTGGTTCAATCCATTGTACAGTAAGAATACGGACACCGACATTGGAAGGAGATTCCGTGCGCCTTATCGACACCCATTCCCCCGAGGGATTGAATCTCCGTGTGATCATCAACTGGTATACTGTTATAATGCACGGTTAGGAGGTCTGTTTCGTGAGATATCGACCGTTACCCTTGACAGCGGTTGATACTTTTCAGATATCGACCGTCGCCCTTGAAAGCGGTCGATATTTTTCTGATTTTGACCGCTGTCAAGGACAACAGCCTGATACAAGAAATATCAGACCGGTGTCAAGGGCAACAGTCGATATGTCACGAAAACCGATTACATCAATGGCCTCATGTGAACGTTGCGGCACGTGACAATGGGAACGGTCAGCGCTCACATCTCGCCAGCTGTGAGGGGAGGGTGCGAATAAGCATGAAGCCCATGTCGTTGGTGGTTTCAGCTTGTGGGTCGCTTCGTTCGTTGTTCATAATTATTTTTTTCGTGTTTTAATGGAAGACCACCTTTGTTTCCTTTTTCACAAAGGAGGGTGGCGTTCTACACCTCTTTTTTGGTAAAGTCACACCTCATGCCAGATATGGTCTAATTGCACAATAGCGTCCATCGTCGCCTGGTCAGCTGGCTTGCCAAACCGGGAGTGCTGGGCGGGAGTGACGCACAGATTGTGGTGGACTCCGGCATTTGGCTCGAGATGACGCACGTTTCGTCGAAGGACTTGGTACCTATAGATTAGCCATGAGGGAATGCGACAAGAACGAACTACACTGTTCGCAGTGGACAGAATATTTTTCTTTCATTTTCAAGCATGAAGGTTTGTCTTCCCAGCTCAGACATGTCGAAAGAAGAACAGCGTTGCCCAACAGAATTGTTGCTGCAGTCTCCATGCATAGTTTCCCGCACCCGCACCGGGTATCTACATACCACCGTACACCATGTACATAGTAGATCTACGACGCTACAGTTTTGTGTGCATTGTTGGTCACGTGAGTGGTTGCTTGCATAATGTCGGATAATTTCCTCGTTTTCGGTCTGATATTTCGGACCTCAACTCGGGCATTATCCTATACAAAATGCCTTATAGCTGCATGCTTGATAGGGCTGACATCCTCAAACACCACAACCAATGCGTACTCCATACTAGCAAGCCACCCCAACCAGTCGGAGGCTCCACCAGGCTCTGCAACGGTAGAATCCGGAACCAGTGCTCGCTCGAGATTAAGTGCCTCACTGCTGGGGTAGTGTACAAGGCAACCGTCAGTACTGTAATGGCGACCCCAGCAGGCAGTATTTCAGACTGGCTGAAGGCCGATTTTAGACCACTTTCAACAATAACTGGTTGAAGTTCAGGCACAGGATGTTCGAGACATCCACTGAGCTGGTATAGCACTTCTGGGTCTCAAGCGGAAGGGCGTTGACTTTGACATTCGCTGGGAGACATGCTGGTATTGCCCACACAATGAGCTGCCGCTCGGAACTTGTGTTGACATGTTGCCACAAGAGCAAGCGCTCCCTCAGAGGATTCCTTCTGCCTGCAGAAGTTTTGCAGTCTTATCACCTATGGTAGATTTGCATCTTACTAAAAACACATTCCCCCCCCCCCCCAAGTTAATTCCCTGTCAGTCCAGGCACAAATACCCACACACACCTTCACCCTTGCTGGCACAAACTACTTCTCTGCTTTGTCTGTGCTATCTGGTGATCGCTTCGGCGTGAAACTTTTAGTGACGACCAAGCAGACCAATTCCTCTGGCTAGTTGCTAGTATGAAGCATAAGCAGGAAGTCCAAGACATAAAAGCAGGCATCAGTCACACACAAACACAGCCTCATAGTACAGTTGTTCCTTCTCTGTGCTCTTCTCCTAGGCGCTGGAACCCACAGCAGAAATGGTCAAAGACGAGATAAAATCGAAGTGCGAACTTCTTGAGGAAAACGGCCAAAGAGCACATGTGAACCTCGTTGTGGTGGACAGTCTTCTTCCACTGGTCAAACTTGACATTCAGCCGCTGCTTATGGAAAACCCAGACTACGCACAGCTGAAGCAATGCCTGGAAGAAATAGGAGATCACACCAACGCACATAATGGAGTCGGTTCCTTCTCAAGAGTTTGCCGTGTGTCTTATGAAAAGTTTTGCTCTGAAGCAGACTTACGCTGATTGCCGCCAGAAGACCATACCTAAACTAGCTCTCATTTCCGCTCTGTATTGCTCTCTGTCTCTTTCATTCTCCCTAGATTGTTCATGGTGGCTGTCTGTCTGTCTTTCTCTTTTGGTAATGATTTGTTGTTGAGTGAAAACAGATAATGGAACAGGGTCTATATATATGAAGCGACAAACAAGCCGGCAATGGCAACCGTGAGACATGCTACATATACTTCATGCTATCCACCGTTGACTGCTTTGAGGTTGTATGGGTGAAGTGTAAAAGGAGAGTGACGGGGAATGAGCTAGAACCTGCAGCACCATCACTGAGAGAAGCAGGGGTGCCATGTTCTTAAGGCAGGACCCCCTTGGAGTGATTTGCGACCAGATGAGATTTCGCTTAGCTCTTTTTTCTTTCGTTTGAAAGGGCAAGTCGGACGGAGAACTTTGACACAACTTTCGAGTCTCCACCCTCATTTAAGGTGGCAGGAAACCCAAAACCGAAAAAAGTGCACCTCACTCTTTTGAATTGATTGCAACTCTTGCTCACTGCAGGCCAGTTCTGTTTGTTGATTCTAAGAGACCAAGGATATGCCTACAAAAGCGTACTAGTGATTTTCTTCATTTTGCCTAGAAACAATTTTATGCCCTTCCAAAGTTGGGGTTCGTTTTGGGGCACTTTTCGGGGACGTATCGGGTCATAACATTTTTCTAGACGTTTTTTCAAAACTCTGGAGCCAGCTTTTGTAGCCATATATCTAATGAACCTCCGTGCCAAGTTTCATAAGGATCCGACAAGCGAAACTTAAGATCAATTCGTTCAAGTGAAGCAAGGTACGCAACCGACAAAAAGGCGACAAAATGTTTCGGCGCCTTTAAGAATTGTACACATTCGGCCATCTTTGAGCGTCTGTTTGTCAGCCTTCCTTTTAAATTTCCACATTCAGTTTTCTCCGAGATGTTCTTTATCGCAATCTCTGAAAGACCATGCCAAAAAGTCAAAAATGACCAATTTAGTCCATCAAGGGGGTCCTGTTCCTCTGCCACTTGGCCAGCTCATGAACTGGCCTCTGGGCTGAAATCGCCAAATCGTAGAGCATTTACAGTCATGGTACTCCAACTGGGATAAGATAATGGCGTCACCAATTTTAATCATGGCATTCCTGTCTGTTTTCTCTTTCTCTCTCTTCTTCTCCTGATGCACTCAATGTCGTTAACTGTGATTGGCCATTTCCTGCATGAGTGCCACTTTGGAGGGGAGGTGGCGGGGGTTGCGCGTAATTATGCACACCCGGGTTAGAGCTGACATCTGACGAAAAGAAACTCTAGTTTGACTGGTATCAGCAATTTTGACAGAGAGCCAGAAAAGTGAAATAGTAATACCGAAGAAACAAGTAGAACTGGAGAGGAAGGCTTCGAACAACAACAAGCCAAAACTGCTAACGGCTACACGCATACACGTTCTCCCTCAGTCTCCATCTAAATCTGTTCTCTTCTTGTGTTCTTGCTATTGGTCTCGCGCTATTGTTTCACAGATCATGAAAGACTGGGTAATTCCCTCAGTGACCAGTATGGACTGTAGGGATCAATAGATGCTTCCAGATGCAATTCTTGACATTCTTTTGCAGACAACACGAACCCTGGCCAAATTTGCCTTCAGGTCATGACTGACTGATGACTCTTTGACACGCACAAGAACAAACCGACCTTGACATAAAGCACTGGTGTTCAGGTAAAACTGGTTTCTTTCAATAGTGCACAGTGAACTTAAAGGAACAGCTTGCAAGAAGGAGAAGCACGAGTCACGCATCTATGCCGCTTTGCATTCACCTGTTGGTTCATCACACACTCTGGCCAGAAGCTTGGTGTAAAACAGGTGTGCACATACCATACGTAAACTGTATGGACCCCAGTCACTTGCAAAGCTGGCCATTGTGTAGGAAGAAGTGTTAAAAAGCAATTTGCAAGCCAGCATGAGTTTGTAAGGTCGAATTGTGTGGTATCAATATCAGGATTTTAAGTCTCAGGAGTTGTTCTGGGTATATCTGGAGTGCACAGATACTTGAAGTCTCTCATGGAACCAGAGCGCTCACTGCCCGCCTCATTGTTCGGGCCTTGGGCCAAACTCAGAATGGGAATGCTCCTGTACGACACCTTTAACCCGTCATGTCAGCAATCAGAGTTCTCCCACCAGCCGCAGTCGATGAGGCTCTCGATGGAGTCGCTCCACGGGAGGTCAAAATCCACTAGCTCAGAGTCCGGAGATGAGGGCAAGTCGTCTGCCATCGCTTCGCCGTCCGAGCTGAGATCGAACTGGAGGTCCGGCTGGCTGGGCGCCTGATCTTGGACATGCGCATGAATCCCGCTCATTGACGTCACTCCACGCGGACCGGAAGACACCATATGGGCGGAAGACGAAATTGTACACAACGCGCTCGGCAAGCAGGGGAGAACTGGTTTTGTTCTAGCTGTCGAGTTTCGACCATTCTGGCCGCTTTGGCCATGTCTCAGCTGAAACTTCAGGTAGCGGATGTACCGAATGGCAAATTTTAGCGCCTTGATTTTGCTGAGGGCTGTATTCGGTGGAATAAAGTACATCGAGTCTTGAAGTCTCTGAAAAGCCTCTTTCATGTTCAACACTCGCACTTTCTCTCTGTCCCTGGCTTTCTTTCGTCGTCTTTCCAGCTTGGGGTCGTCTTGCGGTGACGCGGGTTTTTCTCTCGGCGGTCGGGACATGTTCACCTTAACGAACTGCAGCGACACAGGCTTTTGCTCCGGTATGCCGACGGACCGCACCTCCTCGGGCATTGGGGCCTTCCGTTGCTGACTGCGATGCGCATGCGCGGATCCCTTCGTGCCATGTCCCTTAACGCTGTAGGCATGGCGATCGTGGGACGACGGGCTGGCAGACGAGCGACATCCGCTCCGGAGTGCGCGTCCCGTGGCAACCATCGCCTCCACCTTGGTACAGTCTGTCATCTTCTCCTTTGACGTAGCTGCTCGTCGTAGGTCAGGGAGTCGAAAATTTCACAGGTATGAGTTTCTCACTCCTGCTCAAACGGTCAGTGCAATAGGACGTGGCGCCCTGGTGTGGCGTGGTTCTCTTTCGACACGATTGGAAACGAACTCGAGCCGAGCTCTTTCACGATTGCTACAAAAAATGTGGTCAGCGACAAGAAAGGCAGGACGTTTTATTTCCCTCGGGACGACGTGGTGGCTACCGGAAGAATTTCTTAAAGAGGTCAGCGGTGCGACGAGCATGCACGCTCGGATTGGCGGCGTGGGGAAAACTCCAAAATTGAAATTGCCCTGTCTGAAAAACCTTCAAGGAGAGAGCAAGCAGCTCCCACTTGAAGGATCCATTCATCGCCGATGTGGCAGCTGTCGCTAGCCAGTCCCGTTATATGCACGATGGATCCGTACCGACACGTGCCGCCATGGTGGAGCTCAGGCGAGATGCACGTGACGGGTGTCGCATGGTCGCAGAATGAGGTCGCCCTGAACATGCTGAAGGTGCAGGCTCCGATGCGGGAATTGAGTTATGCCATACATCAGAAGTGGATGGGTTTTTCTTTTTAATTGCCTCTCCTCGAGCATCCTTGTTGATCAGGCTGCCAAGTCCCACGCAAATCGGTGTACTTGATGAGCGATGATGAGTCCTTCCTCTTGAAGGGTTGTTGGGAGGAATTATGAGAGCTCAAATCCGTCTACTTTGACCGGCATGCTGGACTTTCTTGGTACGTCCCGCTGCTTTCATTATGAGTAGACGATTTTTAGTCCCAGAGGACGAGGAGGAGGCAGAGGAGGAAAGGGAAAGAGTGGGGTCGAACCTCTGGCGTTATCGCCAAGTGCAGTATCGTGTAGAGTATCGCGATTTTTTCCACGAGTTCACTCGGCCGGGATCGGCCAGTTAGGGAAAGCCGAAGTCCAGACCTGATGAAATTTGCACGCACGCCACCGCGGCGTTCTCGGTTGGCTTGTCCGTAAAGTGTTGCGAAGCTTGACCGCACAGCTGGGTGTGAAAAGTAAGTGGACGTGTGGGGAGGACTCAAGCGCTACGCTCCGACGACTGCTCTCACAGCCGACCAAGCGGTGCTTCCCGGGAAAAGCCCTGACCTTGCCGGGCAGGCAACAGCTCAAGACAGCTGAAGCCCATAAAGTGGACACGGAAGCAGCTCTGGTACGCGTTTTTCATGCCTGGAAGCAGCGGGTGACTCACGGCATGTGTTACAATCATGCATCTACGGTGCAACGAGCGGCATGCGTAGCACGATGTGAAAATAATGACTTGTCGACGTTTCGTAAGTCGCTTCGCGTATCAGGTCGTCGCACCGACCATTTACGCTTACGGACCACCCTTTCGTTTCACACACCCACTTCACTGCATCGCTAACCTCGCGCCTCGGGAAACTAGAGTAGGTTCAGGTCAAAAGGAAAAAATTAACAACGTTTGAAGAAGGGTCTTCCAGCTTCTTGAAAATTTGGCCACTCTAATGGGCCTTTCGCTTGTTCAGTAGAGAAATCGTCGCTCAATGCTGCGACCTGACGCTCAAGTCTAGATTGTCGCTGATTTCACTTCAGCGAAAAACACTAACACGTCAAGCTGGGCTTTCGCGAAAGAGACATGGTTTACACGAATCAAAGTTTTCGCTTCGAAGCGCTAAACGTAGCCCGTGCTATATTTGGTGGAATTCGAGTCGAAGTTTCTCTCACCAGCTTTATCCTCGCACCTTAGCTCCACCACCTTCTGTTGTTTTTAGAGTAATCTTTCGCCTCTTACTTGGTGTTCTCCTCGTTCTTGTTTGCTTGATTTTCCCCTCGCTTTCATCAATAAAGCTTTAACCTACCTGCTGTTTCTATGTCTTCTTTATTGCTCTTTTCCCATCAACCCAGGTCCTGCCCTTTCTCACTGCTCTTCGTCTTTCCGAACTATAGGTTTTCTTTTCCATTCGCCGCGGCCTGGCTGGGTTTCAATCGAAAAGGGGAACAAAATGCCTTTCTGAAGCTGATGGACTGAGCACGGGAGATTGCAGAGTGAAGAACAATTCCCTTTGACATTTTGCCTGTTAGTGTTGGAGTATGTCGCTATGAAGCTCCAATCACAGGAAGTCGAAGGGTCAATAAAACCTTGACGCTTTTTTCTTTCCTTGTCAGGTTTTTGCCTGGAGGCCGGCGTGGAGCCGTACTCCACCCACTCGTCACACCTCCCCTGACCTTGTCGTAAATCACCTAGACCGTACCCCATAGATGCATGCACTCCGCCCTTAATTTTGTTCCAGTTCCATTCTGACATATCCGTGAAGCCCTGGAACAGAAGCATATTAATTTCTTCCATCCTTTTCCTTTCTCCTTCCTACATGTTGGGTTTTCACCGTGGTCTAGTCGACCTCTCAGTGTCAATACCTTCTAGTTGTATCGCTCTCAGGGCTCAGGCTTCCGAAGTCCAGACATTGTGGAGATCCATCGCCAACCAGCATTCCCTCTCCGCGTCGCGTTTTGTCGGAAATAAAGTTACGAGGTAATTTGCAGCCATGCAATAGAAAATTAAAGCAATTCCCTCCTTCTCCCCGCCCCCCACCGCCACCCTCAGCGAAAAGTTTTCTCTTTCAAATTAAATTACCAAAATTCCTCCTTGGCGCTTACGTGCCAAACGTGTGAGGTTTGTCACGCGAAGTTTGCCGCTAATATTTTGGTACCGATTGAGCATAATATCCTTCACTCAATTACATATAGCATATATAATAGGATCTACATGGCGTGGTCGGGTGGGGTTCAGCATGACCCGAATGCACCGTGCCTGCTTGTCTGAGACCACCAGTCCAGCGGATTATACCTGTTCCTGTACCGGGCTTCACGCAAATGCATGCACTACAAGGATTCTCGCTTGTTGTGCAAAGTCAATCACATCGCACGGACAAAAAAATGCTCTACAATGTTTGGATGGTCGTAGCAAATTGACCGGGACTCTGGAATCTGTGACACACTGACTGGAGACATCTACTACGACTAAGGACTAAACATCTTCCTGCCAGGCCTGGGGATGTACACTCGGCCCGGAGCTGCTTTCGCCAGCGGAATACTAATGGGTTTTCCTAGCTATACAGAGCTCGAGAAGCTGTTAAATGACCGTCTAAACACTGCGCATGCTCGAAGCTCATTTTCCCTTTTAAACATCCCTAAAGCTAGTGCTGAATTTTAAAATTTTAAAGCTCGCCTTTTTAGCCGAGGCCTACAGTGCATCCAGTGTTTTTGTTCAAAAC
>JAOWAR010161277.1:0-10460 GCA_028571005.1 Clathrina lutea
CTTTAGAGTGCTTACAAGAAATAATATCAGTGATCCAACTTTTGCTGCGGACATTGCACTTGTGTGCTGTGCCATTCCTTCCTGCCCATGCTATCAGAAATTGTGGCTATGAATAGGGCTATAGGAATGAAACAGGGACTGCCGGGAATTGACCTGCTCATCGTTGACATCTCTAATGAGTTGGACCAAAGGCTGGTCAGGTAGATTTTGTGACGACATCAGGTCGTGCTCACATTGCGGGGAAAGCTGCGATTACGACTACAAGCCGCGCCTGAAAATATGCACGCGTGCATGCTCACACTGCTGGAACGTTTATCCAGCGCGCGCTGTTGGCACGAAAATTGATTCTGGACCTGGTGACATGGCCCTGGGAGAGAAAGATGGAGAAACTTGTACATGTGTGAAGCCTTGAAAAAAGTGACGATGAGCATCGAGATCATCTGCCAGCGTTCACGGATCGAGAAGCGCTAGTGGGATCTGCCTGCAATTGCGAGGGCAGGAGTATCTCGATGGGAAGTATGTCGAGACTTTCCGAGTCGGTGTTAAAAGATGGTTATTATAATTATAAACCAATTTATTTAAGGTGCATTAGCCAGTAGCCTCAGGCTAATCAAGGGGGTGTGGTTCGCCCTCGCTTGAGTCCTCGCTAGGAGCTTGCCCACACCGCTCTTCGCTGATGCGTCCCGCGGCCGCCAGGCAACTACAGTAGTAATGGTCTAGCATTGGCTGGGACATGGTTTCGCTGAAAGGCAGCTAGCCAGCTTGTACCGCGTTGGGCCTTCCTTGTCTAGTGGAAGATGTACAAAGGATAAGGGGCGTCAGAGAGTTTGTGAGCCGGAGGAGGTTGGGACCAGATTGTCTGAGAATGTAGAGAGGGAGGTACAGACGCTCTAAGCATCGCAAGAGAAATGAAGTCGCCAAAAGCAAAAGCGAGAACAACAACAAGAGCGATACCAAATGGTAGAGCTAGGCCAGCGCAACAGCGAGACCAAGAGCCTGACCTTCTCGTGCTCGTATCTAGCATCTACGGCACGCGTAATCCATGACTGGGTAGGTAGTAGCTAGTTTGACAGTTAGACTCGGTTGTATCGCGTTTATACTTGCACCCCCGCGCCGCTCGTGTTCATCATGCTAATGCGATTTCATTTTTCCCGCCGCGATAAACCACGTTTGATCACGTGAACTAAATCTCCCAGCGATAAACGCGATCTTACGTACTACATACACGCGGTGAGCTTGAGTAATGGCTGCAATATCATTAATTTTATTACCAACGTGCGCGAGCAGGCATGACACACACAAAGAACCCAATACTGACACCGAAGGAAGCTGCTCAGTTCATGGCGACACCGGTACGGCAGCGGTATTGGTATAGGCCCGCCGGGCTGTGCGCCGTATCGCCGGACATCCATACGAAGGCGACATGCATATGCGGGTAGAGAAACGACGGGACGTATTCGGGAAACGGACTGGCCTCTTCATTTTTGACCATTGGCGGGTGAAGACTATCCCTAGCCTACGATATTCGGTGCATGTGGAGCGCGCTGAATTGGCGAGGCTCTTTGGCGATCGACGCATAATGCCCTCGCTACCGAACACCTCTCAAATGGACAATGCCCCTCTTAGTACCTGGTAACGGCAGAGACAACTGCTCTTTACAGCTGCATAGAATCGTGCTGAAGGTTAATTTCAAGGTTCGCTTACTTCACTTGGCGGGAATTCCCTCTTCAGATTTCCATTCCAGACTGAATACGTCACAAGCCAAGAGAGAGAGCTCACCTACAATTCGGACGATAAGGTCGTTCTCTATCCACAGCGAGAATCCGCCGCAGAGCCTCGGTAGAGCGACGAGAGCGAGGCAGAGTGCAGAGAAAACGATGTAGATCGCTCCAGACATCCGGGAAAGGACAGTCTGCCTTGAACTACAGTCCGCCAAAGGCCTCGATATGGAGGAAGCAATCTGCTAGCGTAGATCCGAGAGAGAGAGACTTGCTCCTCGCAAAGTCTCCGGGGCAGAAAAGGGCAGTGTACCTTGTCAGTGCGGAGCGTTGGCCGGGCTATGCTCGAGGTACATGTACTGTAGATATTCCGCAAGATCATTAAGGCTTGTGGTTTCTTGACCACAACTGCAACGCCGCGCGAATCGTCTATAAAGAATGGCAATGACTTCACGAAGAGGCACTGCAGCTGACCGAACTTGAGTGCAGGCCGAGCCTGTAGGCACGATGAGTTGATCACGTCACGAACTCCGACCCACAAAGCAGCAGTGCAAGCTTATGATCGTGTCCGAGGGCCGAGGGGGTGGACTGTCGATCGCGCGTCTCGATCGTATACAGGGTGCTGGCCAGAGGAGGCTACGATATCCAAAGTAGAGAAATTGAAGACACGGTGACTCTCTTCGTCCTCTCTGTAGGATTGGCTACAATGAAACAAGTAGTGACTACAGTGTAACAGCGTCGCGCGGCCGTGAAGCCCGAGGACGGCACGATCTCCAGCTTCCGAAAGGATTTCTAGAGCTTCAAAACTGACGAGCACAAAGAGACTAGAATCGAACAAAATTCACATTGTAGCCTTGTTCAGCAATCAACACTTTCCAATCTGTAAACTGAAGAAAAAGGAAATGAACATTTGATACCCTTGACTCCGACGGCTGCATGCCGGAGTTTGCTTTTCCGAGTTTCCAAGGAAAGGTTTTCTACGTAACAGAGACCTGGCTCTTCCCAGGCTCTTCCCGCGTTTGGTCGCCATCTGTTCACAATGTTTCACGTCGGTGGTTTCGAGGACGGGTTGGTCTCAGAATCTCTGCAGCTCTCTGCAGCTGCTCTCTGCACCATACTACTGTCACGGTGCCACATGGATGAATGACAAGCGCTCTGCCTGTCCCACGTACCGCGGCGCCATCATCATCATTCATCAACGTGTTCAGGTACGCACGTGACCTACATGTACTGTAGTACCTACCTATAGCCGAGTACTTCCGTTCACTACCACCGTCATAGATCGAAAGGGTTCGAGAGGGTCCGCATAGCGAAAATTCGCATGACGTTAAGGTGGCTCAACCCAGTTTTTTTAGCCTACAATTCCATTGAAAATTTCAAGAGATGTTCCTTATCTTTTGAGCTTTGCGAAAATCAAAATGTATCACAAGGTCACCATACTAGTTTTTCCGAACTCTGACAGATAGCCTACGGCACATGCCGAATTTATGTAGACAAGCGGACCATTAGGCCATAGCTGTTGCTATTTGTTTATACTGACATGCACTCAGCTCTGCATATCATTCATCAAAGTTTTTGAACATGTTCTTGGGATCACACATGCATGCGCGCCGTGCAGTTTATGTACATTTGGGCGACAAGCCGAGCGAGACTGGGTAAGAGAGGTATTAAACTATGTCGAGCCACCTTAATGTGGCTGTTCAAAGATTTGTTCAGTAAACAATGCTCGATCCTCAGAATTCGTTAATCTCCCGGCCATGCCCATGCTCTTCCGGTCTCTCGGCGTATCGAGAAAGACCTTCCACGATCCGGACCTTTAGAAGATACCAGTAAGATTTTTCGGAGAATCGAATGCCACCACAGGGAGAATAAACATATTGGAGCCCCGCCATTAGGGTAACGGGCAATAAATTTCGCCAAGTACGGCAGTAACAAGTAGGAAAATGGTAGGTGGTGCTCTTGAGAATGTCTTGTATTACTTCACTCCCAGAGTAAGTGGGAAAATCAGCTTTATTGACAGGGAGCAACGTTTTGCTTGCGCTTTCAAGCGACGGGTTCTATGCGCTCTGGGAGCAATGGATGGTCAGACCGATCATGACGAGATCTCACTAATGCTGCAACGAAGAGAGGCAAGCCTGACCTGGTCAAAGGAGGCCTTCCCCGCGTGCAGGATGGCGTTAAAAGCGTCAATTAGCCCATGGGCTTTTTGTTGCGCATGCGCTTCTGTTTCAGCACTAAAGCGGTTCTGCATCGTCCGAACCTCTTAATGAAGCTGCCTTTCATTGCTTTCCTTTTTGATTGTAGAAGGTGGAGAAATGTCCATACTCCGAATAATCATGCTCCCAATTGTCCATTCAAACTGTTATCTAAACGTCGTTTTCCTAAGCGTCACTCTCCGAACTGTCTTTCTTCGAAACGTCCGAAATGATCCACAGTCTCCAGCATTCTGCGCCGGCCGGTGAAAAGATGCAGTTGCTGCATTTCATGATCCCGGCTTGGTTGGCATCAGTTCCCATGGACGCACTTTAGCGACAAATCGACAAGTTATGCTTGTGACTTCAAAGAGTGCCCCGGTCACCAACTCCTTCCTTGGATGGAGTCACCATAATCGAAAAACGCGTTGGGAGTTCTTCTCACGCAATCACCACTTCTGCTTACATACTAGTAGCTTCAACGAGCGATTTTTAATTGAATTTTTTAGATTAAAAAATTGGCAGTGCCAGTGATGTTTGCCTGCACCACATAGCCGCGGTTGCATTATTCTGCCCAGAGCCCACAAGGCTGAAAAAGCCTCATCACGTGACAGTCACGGAACGGAAACGGATGGATCCTTGTTGGCGCCATGGCAGAGCCGGCTTGCATAATATCTTCTTCCCTCACCTGGTCACGTCCGTCTTCCCGGTCGAAAAGTCTGGTGTTGCCGAAGCAGGACGGAGATGAGATCGCTCGGTTTGATTCTTCTGCTGGCAGTTGGGCTGCTGAGCTCTGCCGAACACACTCCGATTTACTTGGATCCGACAGAGCCAATATCGCGCCGGGTGGACGACCTGCTGCCACAGCTATCACTTGAGGAGAAGATCGCTCAGCTACATCATCCGAACGGCGATGCTTCCGGAGCTGCACAGCGCTACGCCAAGACTGGCGTTGGGTACCTGAAGTATCCTGGGAACGTGAAGACCAGGAATGAAGTACAGAAAAGCATAATGGAAAGGTGAGGGAAACAATATTGGTTTTGCGACTTTCTCGTTCTCAATTGCAAGCCCTCTCTATAAGTATCTGCCACTCAGTTCTAATGAGATCCGTGTTGTTCGTCTTCGTAATCAGTTTGGATTTTCTGAGTCTGAGTAACGACAAGGAGGTGAGGTAAATGAGTCGATTTCCCTCTTACTCAAAAACGCTCCGGCACACCAGTCGAAGATGAAATTTTCGAGACGTTTCGCCAAACCTAGAAGAGCCTCTGTCTTACAAAAGATGCATGGCATGGAGTGCAGAAACAGAGAACACGTATAGACTAGGCTGGTGTTTAGTCTTGTGTGATGCAAACATGTTGTCTCCTGTAAAAGGAGAATAGCAAAGTGAAACGCATGGGCAACTGGTAGGGTCTGCTTACGCGTGGAGCTCAAACCTGACAAGAGACAGCTGCATTGGGGCTGAGGCTGTAAAAGAAAAGCTGTATTCTCCATGTGGCAGTTGAGTTCCGTGCCCAGCATTGGGTGAAATTTATTTCTGCCGTATGCCGATGGAAGTCGTCGAACAATGCGGCAGCCTCTCCTTGCGTAATGGCGTCCATCGGTCCGGACCAGCCCGGAGAGAGTGGAGAATTCCGAAACTGGTCTCTGAATGTCCTTATTACAAACTCGACCCCCACCCGTATTTTGTCAGGTTTGGTTGTCCCTATCGCATTCCAAGCTAGGCAGATCCTAATTGTGTCTCTTGTTAACGTCTTGTTACTTTTTTTGTTTTTGCTCACGCTACATGGACCTGCCTACCTTCGCCAGCAGCAAAACACAAACGCATGAAGCCTGAAGAGTCTCTCTTTTTCACGTGTATCCGTGAATTCTGTGTCCGATGACATGACGTCAGACACGCCTCGCTGTATACCTTCCATGCTTATGTACTAAATGTGGCATTTCGCTTCTTATGTCCATTTCGTCCCTAAAGCTCTCGACTTCACTTACCTGTGGCTTTTCATGAAGAAAGTCTACACAGTGCAGTGGCAGGAGGCACGGTCTTCCCAACACCCGTTCAGCAAGGTAAATCGGTCGCTGGCATCAATATCAAAATCTTTAAACAACCATATTGAATGTTCTAACTTAAACGATCTTTGCTGGGAATGAAATTCCACCAGGAGTCTTCTGACGCTCGTGATTTTTGATACAGTACCAGTCACCTTTTAAAATACACTTCTTCTTGTGTAGTGTGCGAGGCCATCATCAATCCAGGCATGCCAGCAAATCAAAGAATCTTTCACGCGAAAATGGTGGCAATCGAATCACATTTTTTAAAAGTGCAAATACTAGAACCACAACAGGTAGAGCCGACCGGAAGGCTTTCCAGCCTTAATCTTTTTACGACTGATTAATTTACTAAGCTGAGAGCAACCTACTGGCTGAGATACACATTTGGTTGTGCCTCCTTACCATGCTGCAGATGTCTGGACTATGAACGTACTTGTTAGTGGTTCATTTATGCCTGTCCAGTGCTAAACTTTCGTGTTGAGGAATACTTCAACTGAAAGTTAAGCTAAGAAGTAACTGAAAGCGCTTGTTGTAAAGCCAATAGATATGCACCTTTTTTCAGTCCCTTCCCTCTCCTTCGCGTTCCCCCACCCTCACGGTGTGCCGCCTTCGCTGTCTCCATGTCTCTGTATCTGTATCTCCGTCTTTCTTTTTCTCTCTCTGTCTCTCTGCCTATCTCTCTATCTCTGTCTTTCTCCTTCTCTCTATCCACTGCTCCTGTCTGTACACATGTACCTCACTTCCAGCAATCTGTTATGCATATCCCTTGCCACTGGTTCCAATGCAGGATGTACTTGGAACACCAGTCTCATTAATGCCATAGCGAGCACAATTGCTCTGGAGGCCAGCGCATCAGGAGTTGACATGGGCTTTACACCGGTGCTGAACATGTTCACAGATCCCAGGTACTCTGTCCCCTGGACAAACACTTAAAATTCAAAACCATGAAATGACAATAAATTTTAAGGCAGTAGTCCACACTTTGTATGAACTTCTTTAAGAACTTTGTCTAGGGATAACGTCAAGTAACTATTGAGTTTATGGCACAAAGATAACTAACAGTAATTCGGGAAAAAAACCTTCCATGATTATATGAGTATATTCCTTTTGAGCTTCCTATTCCTTGCTAACTAGTTTGGACTTCACCGCTGTCTTGAAAAATGAGCTGTGTGATGCAGAGTGCAGTGAACTGTGCGATGCAGTGTCCAGTGTTCTCTACTCATGACTTCCAGGTTTGGGCGACACTCTGAGGGCTTCTCCGAAAATCCAACACTTAGTGCTGCATATGCTCGAGCTGCTGTAGCTGGTTACCAAGGCGACAATGGCGGAGGACCCATGACTTATTTGGACGACAAACACATTCTTTCTCTCGCAAAGCACTATGCAGCCTATGGCAACTCTGCGGGAGGGCTCAATGCCGGACCTTCCTATCTCGATGAAATGAGCCTGCGGGATGTTTATTTGAAGGTTTGTTGTTGGTTATGACTCCAGAAGTAAAGGCTTGATCGGCCTTCCTTGGAAGATTTGTTTAACACGCATCTCCCTGAATGATTATATGATCCCAGCGGAGATATTGGTACTACAACCTTGATGTGCCTTGGTGCCCGGATTCCATCACTGTGTTGGACCAGTTCACACCATGGAGTTCTCGATCATGACTGAATTAGTTTGCAATTGTGGCCTATTCAAGCACTTCACGCAGAATGATATGGGCCATTTGAGCAGAAAGAGGACACCCATCATTTTATTCACTATGAGCATGATTGCGAGAAACTAAATCCATGAGTCAGGAGTGGAAAAGTGCCTCGCTGCACAGTGGGTGAAAAAAGTGCATGTGTATTTTGAAAGAAACTTTTCCTGCCTACAACTCCTAGTGAGAAGGTGGGAATCTCAAAAAACTAATTTTCAGAGAAAGTGATTACCTTTCTTTGCATTATCCGTTCTCATGGGCTCCACAAAAATTCTGTTGCAGAAGGTAGCTATACCGATAGCAATATTTAGATAGGTCCTTTTGTTGTACACAAAGCATTGACAGGTACATCAGCCTTTGTCGAGGTAGTACATCTAGTTCAATAAGACTGACGTCTATGTCACAATCCTTATTGTTGATAATGTTCAAAGTCACACGGTAGCCAATTGAAATATTTCTTTCCTCAAGAACAGGGGAGAGTGTTTTCCAGCGCATTGGTGTTGTTGTTGTTGTTGTTGTTGCTGTTGTTGTTGTTGTCATTGTTGTTGTTGTTGTTGTTGTTGTTGTTGTTGTTGTTGTTGTTTGCCAGCCATGGCGAGCTTTTGCCCAGGCTGGAGGTCGCGGTGCCATGACAAGTCACCAGAGCATAGCCCGTGTGCCATGTCATGCTAACCCATGGCTGGTGAACACGGTTCTGCGAGAGGAGTTTGGATTTGGGAATGGAACTATCGTGAGCGACTGCAATGACATCGGTGTGCTGGTTGACTACCGCGTTGCTGCAAATGCTTCACACGCTGCAGCCAAGGTATTAAGAAGACCATGCACTCTATCATTTCTTGCCAATTTTGAAAATTACCCAAAGAGTAGGTTTTCCTTTGATTTTGTGGTAAAACCACATCTTGGATGGCAAGGTGTCTCAGTCTAGCATGATGATAGAAACCCAAATCCCACAGCTTATATCCAATATAAGTGTGTGTGTGTGTGTGTGTGTGTGTGTGCATTCATGGATGTGAAGAATACGAAGTTTTGAAAGTAGGGTATTCCATGTTTGCGCATACAAATGTGCTTATCTGAAATACTTATTAAACAGTACTTCAGGGAAAAATCTTTCAAGTTTCTTCATTGGACACCGTCATTTTTCAATAGTGCATGGCTTGGGACCTCAATGCATTTACTATTTGAAATTATTTTCTCTTGAAAACTTTCTGTACCATCCGAAGGCACATTAAATTTATTATGACTAATTTGCACATCTCCATACCCTTGACCTCATTATATCGCGATGTCTTTATGGCATGATTCCTTAGCCTTGAGCCTCAGTACTTCATGATGTCCTTTTAGTACATCATGATGTCATCATGATGTCCTTTTATTTCACTTTCTTTCCCGTCCTCATTCTCCTTTACAATGGTCGGTTTTCTGCAAGTGTTAATGGTTGCTTCTTCTTCACTGCCAGAGCAGCTGGAGCTGTCTGCATCCTCTTGTCTTCGCTTGACATGACTGCATAATAAACAATGAAGACATTGTAAACAAGACATTTCTTCTAGCTGAGGCTCGAGGGTGCTGACGAACATGCATATTGCACTTCAGACATCCGGCCCAAAAGTGCCAGTCAACCGGCGTCAAGTTATGTAAACTTCTGTACTTGTGAGAAGATTGCATCCGTCATGTCACATCATGACACTGTACTGAGGCTGGTGGATAAACATGCTATTGAGGTATTTATTATTGAGTTGCGCTAATTATGGAATCCAATAGGCGCCAGCAGGGACCATGGAAGATTGTACATATTGTTGGAAATTGCATACTATTGACAACTGACTGTAACAATTTTTGGTTTTTTTGCAAGGGCTTGATTGGTGGGGTAGACAGTGACTTGATGTGCGGTGGTGATTCAGCTAAATGGAGTTACGACAAGCTCAATGCTGCACTCTCTAGCGGTTTAATCAATGAAACGACTATCGACATCGGTGTGCGCCATATTTTGGTGGGCAAGTTCGGTATGTTTCCTTTCGGTCAAGGCTTGGCAAAGTTATTGCTGGAGACAGCGCTTGCCTTAAATAATACAGCATGCACACAGCCATGTTGAAGATGACGAGTTGTGTTCTAAGATTTATAGCCTTAACTCACATTGCGTGGAGTCCTCAAACGAGGTCCAGCACCTGTGAGCATATCTGTCCGTAAATGCCTGAAGACATGTATTGTTCCTTGTTTTTGTTGTTGTTGAAGAGATTTTGTGACTGTTTATTCTAAGCACATTTTGTTTTCAATCTTATTTACATGTCCGGTAAAGAATATGCCATGTACCATTTGACTCGGTCCATCGCTATAGGATCCACTGAGTCAAACGATATGCGGGGAGGTGCAGAGCTTATGGTCTAAAGGATTAGGGGATACTTGAAAAGCATTACTAGTGACGGATCTTCCCAAAGGTGGTCCTTCATGGTTGATATGGATGTTCCTACTACCAGTGACTGTGTCCACATTTTCATCCAAAAGATCATCGTTTTCTTCCCAACAAAGTACATAGTTTCTGAAAGTTTATACTCAAAGGATTAATTTTATATAAAGATGCAATTCGCTGTTGTATGTGGAACCCGCAGCCAGGGAAAAGGCTCGAGGGCGAGGAGCTTGTGGTGAAGGGACTCTGGGCGGACTCCAGGCATAATCCACGTAATGAGCCGGTCTTCGAGGCAATTTGCACAAAGGTCTGCGTCGGCGGCGAGTTCTTTGAGCACAACAAAGAACCGGTCGAAAGGTTCGCCGGCTTGCTGCCTCCGTTCCTCGAACTGGACGCGGTAGAGGGCCACGTTT
>JAOWAR010161310.1:0-17426 GCA_028571005.1 Clathrina lutea
TGTGTGTGTGTGTGTGTGTGTGTGTGTGTGTGTGTGTGTGTGTGTGTGTGTGTGTGTGTGTGTGTGTGTGTGTACCATGCGTAGGCCAACATACATGCCAGATCAGTCCAATTTACGTGTCCGTCGCTCTTCAAGTGCTGTATCTAATACTATCTATACAGTCTGAACCCTTCCATGCTCAGATCGGTCTACGCACAGGTGCCGCTCCTTGTGATCCCAAGAAGAATCACACCAACGATGATCTTTCAGCTGGTTCAACACAACAACAGGAGGAGAACATCAGGACTCGAAGAAGGTCCTCTTGGGGAAACTTTTAGGTGCACCAAGAATAAGGAAGAAGTTTTTCACACCGGAGGAATCAACCCTTCCTACTCAGTTAAGACTTGAACGAATTTTGCCAAGCGCACTGTTCCCTACTGGACTGTCGCCTGATGCCATCAAACAGATACACAGTCCACGTACACACTTGTACCATTCGAATCTGCTGAAAAGTCCGCATCCATTAACAGGCTCGTATACTTATACGTGCGGCCCTGATCCTTCAACGAGCGAGTCAAGCCCACATCAAAATTTCCATGATCGCTATGGTGTCCTCTAAACTGCAGAGCTTTCAACTGAGCCTGAGCAACCCCTCTGTCATTTATTACTTAATCCCGCTGTCCCTTCGTTTACACCACAGGATACATCGACGACAGCAAAAGAAGAAGCAATAAAGATCGCTGGATTTAACGCTCACTCATGTCGGAACAAGATTAGTGAAATAACTTTTTTTTGCCAAACATAGCCCCTTCCATGTTCTGGCCATATCAGAATCATGGCTTGGACTATCGATCGTGGACGCTCAGCTTGAGCTTGATGGATTTCAGGATCCTTTTCGACTTGATCGGAACGGAAAAGGAAGTGGTGTGTGCATAGTCGTGTCGAATTGCCAATCGCCATTATGACTTTGAACGCCCTGACATTGAACTTTTATGCCCTTCTTCCTACCCCGGCATCCACTCCTGGTGGGCTGTTACTGCCACCCACCAAACTCGTCGCCAGCATTTTACGGCAAACTAGAAGCAGTCTCAAAAACAGTCATAGATAAGGATATGGTGCTTTGGGATTTCATCGCAAAGCACAGGGAATGGTACCCTAGTGAACTCACCAATACCAATGGTACTGTATAAAAACATTTAATGGACAGTTTCAACGTGCCTCAGCGTTGTTTACAACGCACACACTTGAATGTGAAAGGTCAACGAAGCAGTTTGTTAGACCCGATATTCATGAATGTTCCCGACTGTTTTGACAGCGACGTCAAGGTCATGCCACCTCTCAGCTTATCAGATCACCTTCCTGTTAATTGTTGCTCATTCTAAACTGAGCACCCTCTGTGATTGCCCCTGCGTCAACAATACCTGCAAATCTGTCTGGTGGCACTTGGCTTCGAAAGATCATGAGAAAATGACTCAGTCTTTCGTCTACGATGACTGGGAGCACGTCTTTCATCTTTTCAATGACATTGACAAAATCTAGGCTCGGTTGAAGCAATCTTTCTTCAACGAGCTTAAAATGTTCCACTCCGTTTTCAGCCTGAGCATCAATCAGGCTGTCAGGACAGCGCACCTTGGTTCAATGGAAAGTTGCGTCGGTTCATACGAGGAAAAAAATCAACTATGCAGGAAGGCTTCATCATCAGGGAAACCTGGGGACTGGACGATGTACCACTCAGGCGGAAACAAAACGACAAATGCCACACGAGCAGCTAAGTCGGCATACCCGAATAGTCCGGCCCTGAATCTCTCCGATCCAACGTGTTCGTCCTTGAAATGGTGGCGGTTGGTGAAGGGCTTGACCAGTGTAAAAGGAAGCGACTCTCCTCTCGTTCTCCACTGATGGATTACTCAGAGAACATTTTCAACCGTAACGACCAAAACTCAGAGCTCCTTAACAATCTGTTTATCAACCAAAACACCTCCTTAGGACCTGAAGTGTTCCCTTTTGGTCCGACCAACTGTACAACAGCGTTTGAAATGGAACCACTCTCTCCAGCCGAAAAACAAAAGTCTTGAGGGCTTTGCCGAACAAACGCTAAGATGGAGATAATGGCATTTCATACCAGCTAATGAAAGAAGCTGGCCCTGGTGTCGTTGGCCCCTTACTTAGCCTATTTAACCATTCATCATGATTGCGGCAAGTATCAAAGGATTGGAAGAAGGCCATTGTTAAAAGAGGGGGGGGGGGGTCGGAAAGATCGTCATAAGAGTTCAAGCTACTGCAATCTCACTGACATTGCGTCGCTCGCACAATAAAGAAGCTCCTAAATGCCAGGATTCTACAGTACTTACAGTCCAACTTGCTCATCTGTAAACACCAGTCTGGTTTCCTGCCAAACCTTTCAACTGTCATACAACTATGCTTGTTGGTTCACCGATGGCAAATGACTTTGGACATGGGTGAACGTGTACCATCAGTTTCCTCAGACCTGAGCAAGACCTGAGCAAGGCATATGACCCGTTTCTATTCAGGGCCTTCTACACAACCTTTCCTCCTTAGCATTCTCATACACTGCTCGAAGTTTGGAATGGTTCTCCACTTTCTTGTCAAACAGGCAACAATATGTTCAGGTGACTGGTGAACTGTCCACGTGGCAATCCCCTAAATCAGGAATCCCACAAGGTACTCTTCTAGGCCCTGCTTTGTTCCTCATCTTTGTCAATGACCTGCCCAAGTGTGTTATAAATGCAGAATGTTCCATTTTTGCTGACGACACTTCTCTATGTCACAGGGGAAAACAAAGAACTTGTATTCGCCTTTCATTCGCAACCTCGGTTGATGCTGAGTTTACTTGCGCTGATCGACTTTTCACTTTGAACCGTGATGCTGCCACAACTGGGGCTAATACTTGGGTTGTGGCGTACGCCAAGGGGGTGTGAGGAGGTTTGCTGGAGAAAATTTTGGCTCCGTGGTACCCCCAGAAAATGTTTGAACTTAAGGTGGCTGAAACCCCTAATATTGATACTTTCAAACAAAGACAGTACGAGTGACAAGAGTGCGAACAGAGTGAATTATTTGCCAGTTTTATTCAGTCATGTTTCATCGGACGGCACCGAGCGGCAGATGATTCTCCTTGGATGCTGCCAGTGGAACATGGACAATACTACATTAGGGTCAATCTCATAGTGGCTGTGGATAAGGGCAAGGGATGACAGACGAGCCTCACCCACGGTTGAGCAAAGGTATGTCTTTAGAATGCGCAATGTGCTTTTTGAGCGCTCGCATTCGACGGTGGTTAATGGCATCGTGCAAACCAGAACTAGGAGTTCATGGAAGATAGGCCACAACATACTGGTTGCCTTGAGGGCCTCCTGTGCATTTCCGATGCAGCGGTGTTTCTGGCTTCCAATCGTCACTTCCCACGAGTGTAGCTCTGCTTCCACATATGCATCACCGGCATAACCGATTGGGAGGTCTTCCTCAAACTTGCGGGTGAACTTGCAGACAGAAGAATTGCTTCGTGGAGAAGCTTAGAATAGTACAACGACGGAACAAGGACGAGCCCTTCTGCAGCAGTCTGCTGCAGATGAGAAAACCTTACTCTCATCTGGCTAGTTATGTGGTCCAGCATTGGAATAGCGACTGTAGTGCGGGAATAGGCCTCAGGGCCATCAACTTCAAGACTGGCCCGCTGGCTTTGCCTTTTGCACACCATTGGCATAGACGACTGGACGTCCACCTTTGCAGCCAATGCCACTTCGTCCTCGTACTACTTCTTGCCGTTCTCCTCAATTCCTGTTCGAATATGGTCGAGAGTAGTTTGCACAGTTTCAATGCCCTTGTATGCACAGCAGACATGATGCTCATTTCGCTGAAGGGAAAGGCTGAGGCCCTGTTGACAAAAAAGAGAAAAGAAAGAAAGTAGAAAAAGAGAGTGAGGACTCAGTCACAGAGTAAGCTTCCACTGAATGCTTTTACTCAAACTGGAATTGGCAAATAACCATCATTGGATCAAGATATCTGTGGGCACATCAACGTCAACAAACGGAAAATTTAAGAATATTAATACATAATTTGAAACTGACCTGGCAGTAGTCCAGCAGTCTCGAGGTCATGACAAACGTCACCAGAAATTGAAACTGGCACACGGAAGCGAGAATAGACGCTGCTTTGGATGACGAGTCCGCATTCCAGCCCTGCTCCGTCAAGATGGCTTCCAGAGTGTCAGTGACCACCTCAAACAGCTGATGAAAGACTGAGAGGGAAGTGTGGCGTGCGACTCATCGTGTGCAGCATAAACTGACGAGCTTCGTTACTCAGCTTTTGGCATCCTCAGTTGCAGCTTCCTCAAATCGAGCTTGTCTTTTCGGGGAGTTCTCAAAAAATAATGATACATCCTTCCGGATTCTTCATATGTTCTTCATCGCTTTAGCATCGGTTGTTGCAGTGATACAGAGGTTGAGGATATGGGCGTGGCAGTGCATGCATTTGGTGAGATCTCCACAGCCTTCCTTCACCAAGGCTGCTGCACCTTGAAGCCAATCAGACATGTTTGATGCACCATGGTAACATCGCCCTCGCACCTTGTTCTTGTTCAGTTTATTTGCCTCAAGCCAGCCAAGGAGCAAATCAGCCAGTGCTCTGCCAGTTGTGCCATCTTCAACAAGGAGAAAGTCCATGAATTCTTGGACATCTAGGGTATCTGGATCAACAAATCGAAGGATGACAGCCAACTGCTCCTTGTTGGAACAGTCAGCTGCCTCATCAGCACAAACAGAGAAAACTCCACGTCTTCGGATCAGTTCCAAGAGTTTGCCTTGGACGTACTTCCCTGCGCATTCCAGTAGTTCCTTTTAGACTCTTGGGGTTTGGTACGTTACATTTTTCAGACCCTTTCTGGTGATCGTGAAGTGTTCCAGCAAAGCTTGGTCTCCAGGCTCTGCACGGAAGCTAAGCAAGGACAGAAAATTTCCAGGGTTTGGCTGCAGGCGCTCTCCACTTCCAGGGTCATAGTTTTCATTGCGATGCCCCCGGAGAGGGACGTTCTGCCACGCACAGAAAATGATGCAGGCTAAAATCGACTTGGCGCCAAGAAGTGCACCTCGCAGCCAAGCTCCGGCGATAAAAGGGAGACGTGACAGAGGGAAGCACGCAGGAACGACAAACACTGTCTCATCTGGTGACCAACTTGTGTCATTGCCACCTGATTTACCTGAGTTATCTACTGAAAAGTTGTTCCAGATTGCCCACGTCAGTAAAGGTAGTGACAGCAAGCCCATCATAGCTACCGTGGTCATCAACGACACACTACTCGAGATGAAGGTCGACACGGGAGCCCAAGTGTCTCTCATCCCAGAGCATCTATATGGCGACGCCACTGGGGCGATGTTGAGCTACAGACATCCAGCGTCGCACTGTCTGCGTATGATGGCATGTCGCTCCCTGTTCTTGGAGAAGCTATGGTCAGTATTGAGTACAGCGGCCAGATGTGTTAAGGGCCTATGGTGGTGGTGAAAGGCGGCAGTCAAGCACTTTTGGGACGGAAATGGCTGCGTCTCATTCGTCTTGACTGGCCCTCTCGGTTCCAAGCTAACCAGGTCGACGACACACCAGATTTCATCGACGAGTTTCCGACAGTCTTCCAGGACAGACTCAGAACGGTCAAAGATTTCTCGGCAGACATTCGTCTAAAGGAGGGTGCAATGCCGAACTGTTGCAGTGCTCGACCTGTACTGTATGCTCTACGTCCGGCTGTCGACGCAGAACTTGATTGCCTGGAGAATGAAGGAGTCATATCATCGGTGAAGATGGCGGAATGGGCATCTCCCACTGTTGTGGTGCGGAAGAAGAATGGCAGCATCCGGCTGTGTGCTGAATTAAAACGCACCATCAATCCGCACATTGACCAGAAGCAACACCCCATTAACCCAAACGGCCTACTTGCCCGGCTAGCGGGAGGTCAGGTTTTCAGCACATTGGACCTAAGCCAAGCATATGCTCAACGTCCCCTGTCAGCCGCAAGTCGCAGGCACTGCGAAACAGCAACACATTGATGTCTGTGCACTTTCAACCGCTAGCCATTCGGTGTAACGAGCGCACCCGCAATTTGGCAGCAAACCATGGACAAGATCTTACAAGGCATCCCGGAAGTCGTTTGCTTTTATGACGACGTGCTGATCACTGGAGCTACCGTCAAAGAGCACAACGAGAAACTTTGTCTCACTCTCTCATGCCTGGCTGAGCACGGTATCCGACTACGACGAGAGAAGTGCAAGCTGGGAACGGCCAAGGTTAGGTACATTGGTTTCATCTTGTCGGGTGATGGTCTTCAGACTGATGAAGAGAAGGTTGAAGCAATCGTCAATGCTCCAGCGCCCACCAATGTTGCTGCTTTGCAATCCTTCCTCGGACTGGTCATGTTTTACAGCCGCTTCATTCCAGCAATCTCTCAACTTCTGCATCTGCTACAACAGCTGTTCGCCAGGGACACTCCGTGGAGTTGGACGGCAGAATGCCAGGCGGCATTCGATCAAGTCAAGGCACGCATTGCCAATGCACCGATTCTTGCACACTTTGATGTTGACCAGAAGCTCATCCTGGAGTGTGATGCCTCGCCCCACGGCATTGATGCCTGTCTGCTGCAAGAGTACGCCGATGGCAGTCATCGACCAGTCTGTTTTGTGTCACACGCACTATTGTCGGCGGAAGAGCATTACAGCCAGATTGAAAGGAGGCCTTGGCCATTGTCTTCGCCATTAAGTGACTGCACATGTACTTGTACGGAAGAACCTTCTACCTGCTGACGGATCACAAGCCCTTGGTGAAGATCTTTGGAGAGCATTCTAACCTGCCTGCAACAGCCGTACCTCGTCTGCAGCGTTGGGCCGTCATCCTCAGCGAGTACGAGTACATCATTGATTATATGAAGGGCACGTCGAATGTCATTGCTGACTGCCTGTCAAGACTTGCGCTGAAGCTCACGCCCGTTCAAGAAATGGTGGTGCATTCAGTCTTCAAACACAAGCAAGACCCCTGTGAAGATCTGCCGGTTACAGCATTGGTTGTTACTGAAGCCACTGGATAAGTTCCAGCTCTCACAACTGTGATGGAATACCTGAAGTTCAGCTGGCCTTGAAGACCACAGACACAACTTCTCGGCTACCGGTGCTGTCAGGACGAACTGAACAATGAGTCAGGTTGCTTGATGCGCGGACATCGCACGGTCATCCCAACTTCTCTTCGTCACGATTTGCTGAAGAAACTACACGTTGTTCATGCAGTCATTTCCAGAATGAAGGCCGTTGCACGGAGTTTTTCTGGTGGCCAGGCTTGGAGTCTGATATGGAGCATCTCGCGTCAACCTGCGCTGAATCCCAAGAAATCGCCCAAGCGCTAAGCAAGGAAATGCTCTTGTTCTCTTTTTTTTTTTCTTGCTTTGTTCTTTTCAGACGTGCGGACACATCACCCTTAGAGAGGGGAGAATTTTATGGTGTTCCTTTTGGGAAATGTTTTGATATTCGATTTTTAGAAGTCTCATGGTAAAAAGTCGAAAACCACAAAGCGACAGGCTGACCCTGTGGACGAAATAAACGACGTAGACCAGAGTAATGAATCAAGGTAGGAACGAAGCGGATTGCTTGAGCGTTTCTGGGGCGACAAGGGCGAAGATCTCGACGCATGGATCTGGCATGAGGAGAGTGTTGCGACGTTGGAGGGTTGGAGCGGACGGTGGATGGTGCAGCAAGCGTGTGTGGCGTTGTGCGGACGAGCCAGAGACGAGCTCAGGGCTGCTGGCACAAATCTACTGTCGCTGACCTGGGAGGAGCTGCAAAAGATTTTGCAGAATCGCTTCGGGCCTCTCCACCTGATCAGCTTCTACAACACAAAACTGATGTTGTGCAAGCAGCCAACCCAGTCCACCACTGCTTTCGGATTTAGATTTTGCCAGCTAGTCTCCCAGCTTCATGCAACTCAGGGTGGCACCTCCTTGCTGCAGCCAACTCAAGTAACTTGGTTTGCCGAAGCGCTGAGGCCTGAACTTCGGGGTAAGCTTGAGTGCGACAAGCCGAAGGATCTGTCGGACGCAATCCAAAGCACTGAAAAGGCCGAAAGGATTTTTCACCAGAGTGGCGGCCGAGGATCAAGTGCAGCTGGAGCAAGCACTAGCATGAACGTGACAGGCTCGGCACCTTCAAGCAAACGTTCGACTTTGGAAGGCCTCGTGGAGAGGATGGTGGAGCAGCAAGGGAAAATCCGGGAGAGTCTGACTCTTCAGAGTGGGGATGGCACCCGCAGTAGAAACTACAGAGGCTCGTCCAGATCAGGCACAAAGAGTCAAGGCAACCAGTCTCGAAGATTTCGTGGCCATTGCTACGCGTGCGGAGAGGAAGGACACCGGGCGTCGCAGTGTAAAACTCGCCCACAACGAGGACAGCGAAGGGCCTGTGCCAAGCGTCACCAACTCTGCTCCGAACAGTGAGGTTCAGCCGGCGACGTTTGCCGAGAGGAACAATGGTGCGGCCAGCATTCAGTTATTGGACACCCAGCCGGAAATGCGGGCCACCGAGGAGCCAGAGACACCCATGCAGGCTGGTGATCGCCTACCTCGCTATTGCCTCACTGTGGATGGCCACCCCTTGGCCAATTGTGTGATTGACACTTGCGCAGAAGTGTTCATCCTGTCGTTGGAGCAGCTTGAAAAGCTGGGGATCCAGGAGACACAGCCCTGCACCATGCAGCTATATGCTGCTAACAACAGAGAGTTGCCTGTTGTCGGCAAGACATCCCTCTCTGTCGAGCCTGGCTCATGTGAGCACTCATTCGTCGTGGTCGACTATTTTCCCTATGCGGCTTTGCCGGGGTCAGACTTCCTCAAGAAAGCAGACGCTGTGATCGATTATGGCAGCGGGTTGCTGACATTTCGTCATCGGTAGCCGTCAGCCTGCCGGTACGATCCATCTTAGATAGCAGCAAAAGTGGAGAGCTGAATCTTCCGAGGGCAAGTGGACGGACTTGCATCCTCACAGATGGCAGCCACTGAAAGTGACACAGCAACGGGAGGCGAGCCAGGCAAGCGTGGCATCGCCATCAATATCAGCATCAATGAGGGCCTGACACCAAGTCAACGACAGCAGCTTGATGACCTGCTGCAGCCGTTCCAGGATGTGTTTGCAGCGATTGATTCAGACCTTAGCAATGCACATGTTGGCCAGCACATGATTGAAACCAGCACGGCGCCTCCGGTCAACCAGCCGCCCTATCGAACATCTCCCGCGTTGACGAAGTGAAATCAGCGAGCATGTCCAAGCAATGTTGAAGGAAGGCATCATCAAGGAGAGTAAACGTCCTTGGGCATGACCAATTATGATGGTCGACAAGGCCTACAGCCAACGATAATGTGTCGACTATCGCCGTCTCAACGACGTCACCCGGAAAGATCGATATCCCTTGCCAAGAACAGACGACACGCTGAGTTAACTTGGTGGGAGCAAGTACTATTCGAGCCTTGACCTCCAGAGTGGGTTTTCGCAAATCCCTGTTGCGGAGGAGGACCAGGAGAAGACAGCGTTCGTAACGCCTGACGGCCTCTACCAGTTCAAGGTGCTACCGTTTGGGCTGTGAATGCGCCGGCGACGTTCCAGCGGACCATGGATCGCGTCTTGGCTGGCCTGAAATGGCATGTTTGCCATGTGTACCTTGACAATGTCCTTGAGTACTCATGCACACTTGAGGAACACCTTCAAAATCTCAAGGCTGTGTTGAAGTGGCTTCAAGAGGCTCGCCAAAAGGTCAAGCCACGGAAGTGTGCATTTAGGATGACACAACTGAAGTAACCGGGTCACCTTGTCTTGGAGGAGGGAATTTCCGTCGACCCTACGAAGGTAGAGGCAATTTGTGAGCTGGCGGTGCCAAGGAATCATTCTGAGCTTCGCTCATTTCTTGGCTTGGTATCCTACTACCGCAAGTACATTCTTGGGCATGCCGATGTTGTTGCCCTGCTGAGCAGCCTCACAAGCGCCCGTCAACCCTTCACTTGGTCTGACCAGGCACAAGCAATCTTTGAGATTATCAAGGAGTGTCTCGCAACGGCCCCGGTTCTGGCTCATCCTGACTGGTCACGAGTCTTTTTGCTCCGAACAGATGCATCAGACGTTGCCCTTGGTGCAGTCCTGGCACAAGTGCAGACCGATGGAAACAAAAAGGTTGTGCAGTACTTGAGTCATCAATTGACCAAGCCAGAACGTGGTGGGATACTCATGAGAAAGAGCTTCTCGCAGTTATTTGGGCGTGGGAGTCCCTTCGCCCGTATCTGTCTGGCAGGGAGTTTGTCTTGGAGACTGACCACAGCAACCTTCAGTGGTTGATGCAAGGTACTCTCCCACGCTCTGGTCGTTTGACGCTGTGGATGATGCGTTTGCAGAAGTTTGACTTCCAAGTGCGCCACCACCCTGGCAAGGCCAACGCGGACGCCCTTTCCGGCTTGACAAGAGTCGACTGTGAGCCTGAAGCTGCTCGAGCTGCCATGACAGTCTCAGCAGCACTCCCCTTCCCTGATACAGCGGAGATACGCCAGCAGCAAGAGGCGGATGCAGTCTACGGAGAAGTCCTCCGGTTTCTAAAGAAAGGCAGCAGTGGTACCCCATCACCCGAGGTCCTTTGTTGCACACAAAAGGAGATTATTACGTTGATGGTGGATCTGGCCTGCTGATGTACGAAATCAGGCGGAATGGTAGGGTGTGCCGAGTTCCGTTTTTGCCCCCTACACTGCGTCGTCGTGTCCTCAAAGGCATCCACAGTTTGCCATCGGCTGGGCACCTGGGTTGGTGAAAGACCTATGCTAAGATTTGCCAAGAGTTTTTCAGGCCAGGAAAGTACGCTGATTTGCGCAGCTTCATGGAAGCCTACCTGGCATGCGTGGCAGCATGCCAGTGCTGGAAGATGACAGTGCCAAGATCGGCCGGCCTGCTGCAACAATTTAGCGCCCAGGAGCCATTTGAAATGGTGGGCATCGACCTGTTGGGTCCCTTCCCGTGGACAGCGTGAGGTAACCGCTATGTGGTGTCCATGGTCGATCGGTTTACTTGGTGGCCGGAGCTTGGGACCGTTCCAGATCCTCTTGCTGAAACTGTTGCAGACACTTTTGTAGAAAATGTTGTCCTGCGGCATGGCTGCCCGAAGAAGCTTCTGTCCGATCGTGGTCCGTAGTTCACCAGCCGTCTTCTGAAGCGAATGGCTGTCTGACTTGGGATAAAGAAGGTCTAAACAACCGCTTATCATCTGCAATGCAACGGACAGACAGAGCGTCTTCACAGATCTGTGGCTGCAGCTCTTAGCCTTCACCAACGAGCACCAAAGTGACTGGGACGAGTACTTGGGCACATCGCCTCCGCTTACCAGACCTGCCCTGTTGATGCGATAGGTGAAGTGCCGTTCTTCCTTGTGCATGGACACGATGCTCGACTTCCTGTCAGTGTCATGATGAGTTCAGCAGCATCCGTGGAGGGTGATCGACAGGAGTTTGACCTTCAAGTCACACGTCGCATACATGAAACTTTGAAGCTGGCAAAGAAGTGCCAGGAAGATACCGACAAGCTGAAAAAGAAGCGCTGCGACGCCAGCCACTCTGTGGTTTCTTTTGAGAATAGCAGTTTGGTGCTACTCTATGTTACAACCGTTCACCCTGGCTTGTCGTCGAAGCTGCAGTGCAAATGGCAGGGTCCGTGTCATGTGGTAGAGCGTCTGTCGCCGGTGAACTACCTGCTTTGGAACCTGCAGTTGAACAAGACAACGTGGGCTCATGTTCAGTGATTACGTCATTACCGGCCTCTACTAGACCACCTTGTGTCGAGTTCTACCCCATCAGCAGCGAGTCGAACAGTGAGATGAGTGGCTCGGACGGTGAGCCCGAAGGTACTGCAGAGGATCAAAAGGTTCGGGGAGCCGATGTAAATTGTCGTCGCCGTCGTGCTCCTCATTAGCACGAGTCCTATGTCATGGATGCGAGTGACAGTGCTTAAAGGTTTTTGTTAACGTTCTTGTTCTCTTTTTTGTTTTTTCTTGCTTTGTTCCTTTCAGACGTGCAGACACATCACCTTTAGAGAGAGGAGAATGTTATGGTGTTCCTTTCGGGGAATGTTTTTGTAGTGTACCCACCTCCCTTAAAGCTGTTACTAGGGATAAGCACGCATGCGTATGCATACTCTTCTCTCTTTTTCATTCTACGAGTTGTCTTGAATCTGCAATCTGAGCTACACGTGTAAAGAACAAGTGTGGAATTGTATGTTAGTCCGACAGGAACATAACAAATTGGCGACGAGGATTAAAGGATGTCGCGTATACAGTTGGAACCTTTTCAAGGGGGAGACTTTGAAACCTACGAAGAGCGCCTGAAGTTTTTTTTTTACGGCCCACGGCATTGGACACGTTCCGTCAAATGCGTCCAGCTCGGAGAAGCAGGACGCTGCAAAGAAACAGGCTGCTACGCTCGTGACACATCTTTCTGCGGATGTGTATGAAGTTTTGAAGAGTCTGTGTTTGCCAGACTCTCACTTCTTGTCCGCAGGGCCTGCGGACAAGAAGTACGCGGAATTGAGCGCCCTTCTTCATTCTTACTATAATTAGCCTCCCGTGTCCGCTGTATTGGCGACGTACACTCTTCAACACTGTTCGCAGAAGGGCGAAACGGTCTTGGATTTCGTAAACCGCCCGAAACGCCTGGCAGTCCCTTGCAAGTTCGAAGGCCACGTTGACAGAGCTCTACGAGACCAGTTCATCGCGGGTATTCAGTGCACGAAATCGCGAAAGGAAATTTTAGCACTCCCGGACGGCTCAGCAAAACTTTTTGACGACATCGTCAAGGTAGCCCTCGCGAAAGAATCGGCGAGGAAGGCATCTGAGCAAGTACCCCGTCCAAGTCCTGTGCACGCCGTTGGGTCTAAGACAGTCCCGTGCAGTGCTCGCAAGCAGCTCAACTCAGACGACAAGAAGTGCTATCGTTGTGACAAGAGCGGTCATCTTCCTGCTGATTGCTTCTTCAAGAAAACGGTGTGTCATAACTGTGGTATGATACGGCACATCAAGTGAACATGTCGGAAGAAGAAGGACCAGAAGCCGCGGTCCAAATCCGCGCCCGTCAGACACGTCGGCGTTGCCAGTAAGTTTTCATCCTGTGCTCACGAGTTGCCAATGTACATGGTGCGGTGTGGTGAAGCACTTGAAAAACAAATGAAGTTTCAGTGAAGCCTTACACCACCCAGATCTGCATCAACGAATGCGCTGTTACGTTTGAGATCGATACTGGTAGCACCGTCACACTACTGTCAGAAAATGATTTCAAGAAATGCAAGCTGAACCACATGGAGTTGGCAACCCCAAGTGTGTCACTTGTGAGTTATACCAGTGACTCTATCGAGTGTGTCAGGGAAGTGGTTCTACCTCTCAGACTTGGAGACCAAGAACATGAATTCCTTGTCCATGTAACTGATGCGGACAAAACCGTCACTGCTGGGTCGCAACATGTTGCAAAAATTTCGGATGCCATGGAAAACCATTTTTTCTGTTGCCCCGACAGCCCGGAAAGAAATAGACTTCGTGGCCGAGCACCCCAATGTGTTGGACACTTTAACAGTTGGAAAAGTCAAGGGAATCCAAGTGAAACTTCTGGGACATAATACCCAGAGCTCGTTGAAAGACAAGGAAGAGAGGATTGCGGCTCTAACTGCGAGCAAAGATGAGCTAAGACAGAAGCTGATCGCGTCACAGAAGTTACGAGATGGGGCTATACAGTCCATTAGGAAAGATCAACAGCAGGTGATGATAGAGCTGAAGGAGCATCTGTCTTATGAAAAGGCACACGCTCTAAGCTCTTTGCAGATAGGGCATGACATGGAAACGGCAACCCTGCGCAGGAAGAGCAAGGACAGTCTGAGGGAGGAGGAGGAGATGGAGCGTGAAACTGTGAAGCTTGAGCAGAAGCTCGCTAAAGCACAGGTGGTAGTGCAGCAGGAAAAGGATGTGATCTTGGAACAGGAGAAGCAGCCGCAAGAGCTGGAGGCCAAGCTCAGTGAAGAAACTCAGTCCTGCCGCAGATTGGAAAGCCAGCTTGGTATATTTCTCTCTAAGTCCAACCTTGGTCAAAAGTTCTTCGAGTGTTGGCAAGGGATACTGCTCACAGGGCGAGTGCTTGTTGATGGTACCTGAGTAGTCTGCCGCAAGCGAACTGCTTATGAACCGACAACCTCGAGTTCGTTATAACGCCCTTCGCGCATCTGACATTAAGCAACAAGTGAAAGTTTACGAGGAAACACAGCATACGCCGATGTATTCTGTGAACGATCCAGTGTTTGCGTTAAATTTTGGTCGAGGTCCACGATGGGTACCAGCGACAATTACACACGTGAACAGTCCTTACAGCTATGATGTACAAGTTGAAGGCGAGCTAGTCTGGAAGCGACACCAGGACCAGCTTCGGCCATGCTCAATCGCAGCTAAAGAATGTTCATTACGCTTCGAGGCAGAAAACTGCCCAGTCGTACGTCCGACAATCAGGACTGAGAATTTGCATGGAACACTTTCTAATGGGGCGACAACAGCTTCAACTACCTCTCCCGGTCAGCTTGCAGCAATTCAGCCTGAGCGAAGTGCCACTCACCAAACACCAGAGAACATGCAAGTGCCTGGTGTCGAGCAGGGAACAGAACAACAACGACAATCTGCACGCCAGCGCAAGCCACCAGACCGCTTCATTGAACAATACTGAAAGAGCAGTGACGTTTTTGAGTATATACGCGGTTCTATGTTTTTTGTTTTTTTTAGCATGATCGATGGCACACCAGTGACATCCCAGAAGGTCTCACTCTGGACAAGGAAAGATCCAGTGTTGTCGCGAGTTGTCAAGCTGGTTCAAGAAGGATGGCGTAACGACGTTTCGGATGACCTGCGACAATATTTTCACCGGCGGACAGAGCTGTCATGTGTGGCGGGTTGTCTCTTACTTGGCTCTAGGGTAGTTATCCCACCGCAAGGACATGAGACCGTGTTGGACGAACTCCACACCGGCCATCCAGGGATATCTCGCATGAAGACGCTAGGACGGAGTTATGTATGGTGGCCTTCACTGGACGCAGAGATAGAGCAGCGAGTTCGAGGCTGCCAGGAGTGCCAACCCGTGCGGAAGGCGGTCAGCCAGCCTACAATCCACCCATAGGAGTGGCCTGGGAAGCCCTGGGTGAGACTGCACGCCGATTATGCTGGACCAGTGGAGGGCAAGATGCTTCTAGTCATTGTTGACAGCCACAGCAAGTTCATTGATGTCCACACATCTACTACAGCGACAACAGCAGTGACCATCGACAAACTGCGCCAGACCTTTTCAACTCATGGTATTCCCTACTGCATTGTCACAGACAATGGCTCGGCTTTTGCGAGCGAGGAGTTTAACCGTTTTTGTGTGGAAAATGGCATCAAGCACACCCGCGTCTCGCCTTACCACCCGGCTAGTAACGGTCTAGCAGAGCGTGCAGTACAAACAGTCAAAGACGGCTTGAATAAACTCCGTGGTGGAACTCTGAAGTCACGTTTGTACCGTTTTCTTTTCCAGTACCGTCTAACACCGCAGTCAACGACTGGAGAGACACCCTTTCAACTGCCGATGAACCGTCGTCCTCGTTCACGACTTGACCTAGCTTTTCCGGATATCTTGCGGAAGGTCACAACAGCACAAGCTGCTGCAGTTGATCACCGATGAACTCGTACAGTGTCAACCGAGTTTCACTGTGGTGATGCTGTTTGGGCTCTAAGTTTTGTTTCATCTCCAAAGTGGGCAGCAGGTGTTTTGGGAGACCAGCTAGGTCCCCGACAATGTTTACAGTTCAACTCTCGGATGGTCGTCTGTGGAAACGACATCTCGATCACATCGGCGTTCGACTTCCGTTGGATGAGGAAGAGGAGAGTTCACGAGATTCACAAGTCATCGTCGTCCCGGCACGACAGAGTGAACAACGATCACCATCATCGGAGGAGGATGAAGGTGCACCGCCTGTGGAACCTGTGGTTTTACGCTGTTCACAGCAGTCGGTTACCGCTCCGAAGAAACTGGACTTGTGAACTGACCATTCCATCCTTGAACAGTGTTGTTGCTTGGATGATCATTGATTCTTCTTTTGTACATAGACAAGTTTAAATCTAATTGGGGAGGGATGTGATATCCGAATACCTTAATTCAGTTGTCATAGTAACTTAGCCTTCAGATGACGTTTACTGTCATGCTTTGATTTCGCTGGTTGTTTTCTGAACTGAATGCAGTTGTGGTCATGAGCTGACCAGAGTCAAGTTATTCCTTTCGTGTCGTGTCTGAGTGCTGAGCGCATCTCAAAGAATAGAACATAACATGTGCCAAACAGTAGCTCGTGAAATAGTGAAAAGAATGATGGTTGAAGGGTTTTTCTTCAGTGCCATTAGCCGATGAATGAGTGCAAAAACCTACCAATCCTTGGCACTGGAACATCTTTCTTCTCCAAAGTAGTAGTTCCACTGAGCACGCTGTTCAGATTCAATCGTGAAAAGATATTTTAATGTAACTGGGTCCGTGGCATAATTTGACATGCAGGCCCAGTCTTATGAAAGCCATGCGTAGCGTGACGATACACGAAGATGCGCCGGCATGGGAAGATGCGGTCCATCAGCATAATGATCACTTCCCTTGTTACTTCCAATTTCTCATCGGCTGGAGCCAATGTCCTCTTGTCCATAAGTAAGTACCTCTGAGTCTGTTTGAGAGCGCTGAAGATATTACCTGTTCAGGGGGAAGCAAACCTTGGAAAGAAATTTCAGTCAGGCTGCTCGAAGTGAACACCCAACAGGCTCACTTTTGTTTTGTTATAAATCCGGCCCAATTTGGTGGTTGCGCAAAAAAAGGAAAGGACAGATTTCCAGGTGTAGGTTTGCTGTGCGTCGTACATCGGTGTCCGCCTGTGAGACTCAGCAGGCTGAACCCCGTCAGAAGAGACTGAGGGAGAACTAGAGGCAGAATGACGAGGAGAGAAAAATAACTCTACATGATTGAATGCTAGAAGAGCAAGCTCAACAGAGCAGAAATGGAAATGCTCTAATTCCTCATTGCTTTTGTAGTTTTGACGAACTTTTTTTTCCTTTGGCATATGAACTCCTGTCTGTGTCCGAAGAGTCGCATTCTAATAAAATGACGTGCAGAATAGTGCTCTTCTTGATCACCATATCGAAATGTTTGACTGGCCAGGGCGAACTTTACGATCCGGGAACTGCGCGGCCTCGAAATCATGTGTGCACCTCTCAGTACGACGCTCGCCGCACGGCCATCTCGCACGCAGATGTTTGCCAGGGCTGCATGCAACGTTGTTGACGTCAGAGGTGAAGTGTTGACGTCAAGGGGCGGCAGGGTACAACACTGAATATCTAGCTGCGGAGGCATG